>JAWWLV010000030.1:16313049-16326027 GCA_035041135.1 Platyrinchus mystaceus
GGAAGTGACATGTCCTGTCATGCTTTCTGCTTATACACCAGTTTATGCAGGGGGGAAACCTAAAGGCTCAAGAGGCACAGAGAAAGATATCAGAGGGAAGCCTGTTGTGATTTTTAGACCCCCTGATGATACTACAGAGCCGGGCTGTGCTGACACAGAGCCAGTCACTACAGTCACTACAGAGACCTCCCCTTCTGCACAGCTGAGCAGGAGGGAACAGCTCCCACATGTCTGTCATCCCCAGATTGCAGCAATAGGAAGCTGTATCCCAGAATCAGAGGTACTGTGGCTCCACAATGAACCATGCAACAGGTGCTGTGGGCTGGGTGACTGACTGTGTAGGTCTCCAGCCTGCTGAGGGTTGTTCCAGGACATCTCCAGCCTGTTTCACTCAGAGCCTACCAAGAAACCATCGCCCTCTCTGGTCCTGCTGCTTGGGCTGGTCTGGGAACACCCAGCCTTCCAAGGAACCTCTCTGAAGCTGGGACCAGTTGCCAGGAACCTTTCAGCATCTTCCCCCTCTCTGGGGGGCTGCCTCTGCCTGGGAAGGCTTTCTGCTGACTCCAGGCTTCAGCAGCAGTCCCAGCACTGGCTGCTGGGAGCATGAGCTCAGCACTGCGGCAGCTGCCAGGGCCGGCTGCCCATCACAGGGTCACTTCATTAGCAAATGTCCTAATGGAGCAGGGCAAAGCCAGAGGCTCCCCAGACATCAAATCCCTGCTGCTGCTCCCCTGGGAAGTCTGGTTCCTGATAGCCCTGTGCCAGGATAGAGCACCCTCAGCCACCCAGAAGAGTGAGCAGGGGGGGTGTTATGTGGTACAGGATGTTCAGTGTGTGAGGGGGGTGAGAGGAGTCAGAGGGGACCTGAGACCCCTGTCATAGAATCAGAGAGTGGTTTGGGTTGGAAGAGACCTTAAAGATCATCTCGTTCCAACCCCCTGCCGTGGGCAGGGACACCTTCCACTAGACCTGGTTGCTCCAAGCCTTGTCCAACCTGACCTTGAACACTTCCAGATGGGGCATCTGTTCCAGGCTCAGGGGCCATGCAGCCCACTCTCCCTACCTTCCCTGGTGCGTGCCTCCTCACAGTATTAAATCATCTCCAAATCCAGAGGCTTTAATTGTCCTTTCTGTCAGAGTGTGAAATGGAAAGGGTGCCTTTAAATAATTTTAGGCATTAAGGAGGCTCCTCATGCTATCCCAGCAGCCTTCAGGCATTCCCAACTGCTCCAAGCTGTGCAGCCAGGCTTGGATGATTAATGAGTCTTTAAGGGACCCAAGTGATAACAAGCAGTTCTCTTCCCTTGCAGCCTCTACCAGCCTTGTACAAGCTGTAACATTAAACAATACGAAAGGAGTAAGGTTTGTGCATGGTTTGGAGAGTTGCTGCCCAGGAAGAGTGCTGGGTGTTGAGATGTTGGGTGGCTTTTGGAGAGATCTGTGATGAAAAGCAAGTTGGGACTGGGCTGGTACATACCACAGGGGAGCAGTCAGTCTCCCTCCTCATGGCATCTTAGAATCATGGAAGGGTTTATGTTGGAAGAGACCTGAAAGCTCATCTCATTCCAACACCCTGCCATGGGCAGGGACACCTTCCACTAGACCCATCCAACCTGGCCTTGAACACCCACATCCTGATCTGTAAAGCATCCCCTTTTAGCACAGTCTGACCTGTGACAGCACATAGGAAAAGATGGATATATATGGGGTTTTTTCCTTACTGTCAGCACAGCAAGCTGTTGAGGGTACTGATAGAGTCCAAGAGCACTAAACCCTTCCCAGATTCAGAGAGGGATGGGGGAAGGAGGAAAGAAAGAGGGATCCAAACTCATTTCCCCTGCCTGCACTGAAACCTTCCACTCATTTTTGTTATAAACTGGAGGGGGAAGGCCACTGGCTGCCATTTGCACCCCAAGAACACTGAATTCCAGGCTGATTTCTATGGGCAACCCACGGGCAGGTTCTCAGTTATCCTTGCAGCAGATTTCCCTGTTGATCCTCCCTGTTTCAAACTGGCTCCAGCTCCCTCTGTCATAACCTCCCTTCTTTGTCAGCAAGAGCCTCATCTTCCCTCTGCCACCTCATCTTCCCTCTGCCACCTTCAATTCTTATTCTTCTTCTTCTCTTGGATTATTATGGGAGTAAAAAGTTCTTTTCTGGGCTCCCAGCCCAGAAAGCAAGCCTATAATTGAAATGCTAGGAGACACTTTGAGGAGGAGCAAGCTCCCAATTTAAGCTGTTATCCCTGTCAAAGAGCAAAAGGAGCAGCCCAGCTTCCTCTCAGCTGGAGAAGAGCATGTCACTAGCACTGAAGTTTGGGTCTCGCTCCACCGAAGGAGAAAAGTGTCTTTAGGGAGAAGAGCTGGCAGTGGTAGCCAGGGAGGGTCTGACAGCAAGAAGAAACGGTTGCTTTGCAAGGTTTATCTTTGGGTTGCTTCTTCTCCCTTTACTGCTTCCCTGTTGTGACATCCTGAGCCAAATTTGCTGGTTTTTTTCAAAGCTGTAGAGGAAGAGCTGCTGCAAAGCATGGTTGCTTAGCTGAGTGCTGCTGCAGAGGGTCTTGGCTATTTGCAGAGTGCGGGGATGATTGATTAGGGTTTGTAGGGTACCTTCCCTGGGGGTTTTGGACCTCTTGGTCCTGCTTTCCTGTGTGTTGGAAATCTTGGGTTCAGAAAATTCACCGTCTGACTCACAGTCCAGCAGATCAGAAATACTCATGAAGAAGTGGTCTCTGGTTTTCTCCATGTGATGTGAAGGTCTCCGAAGCCACTGCAGGCAGTTTTGTCCCATTCACTTTGTCATTGTCTGCAGCAGTGAGGGCTGTCAGGGTCACTCGCCCTCAGGGACATGAGCAGGTCACCATGTCCTGCCTTGCTCAGGGGCCCCTGTTCTCTGCTCACCCTTGCAGGCAGGAGGGAAGCACTACCACCCCACCTGTGCCAGATGTGTCCGCTGCCACCAGATGTTCACAGAAGGAGAGGAGATGTACCTCACAGGTAAGGGTGAGGAGGGACTCCCTGGCCCTGTGTTGGGGTGTGGACCAGCATGGGTGTGTGTGGGTGTCCTGGCTGGGGGGACTTTGCGGTTTGGGTCCTTATGGCACTGAAAGGGCCTCTTTGTGCAGCAGTGCCAGAGACCACCACCCCCCCTCCACTGCTCCCCAGCACCTGCACTCTTTCTGATTAGGCTGGCAATCATTTCTCTCCATGAAACCTTCCCTCCACTGAGCTGGAGGAGACTGTTCCTCGTCAGAAGCTTTCTGTTCCTTGCGAGTCTCCCTGCACAGCTGAGGAGCACTGCTGGGCATGCCTGGATGTGTCCCTGGCCTTCTCCCAGTGAACAGAGCCTGGGATAGGTGCAGGGTGCCTGCCTCCCTGCTCTCCCCAGCCCCAGGGGAGGGTGGTCCATTCCCAGCTCCCCCAGTCCAGGTTATCTGGCAAGCAGCACTGGAGAGGTAAGGCTTTCACTTAGCGCAGATGGATGGTTTGGGTTTGGTTTTGGCAGGAGCTTATCCCCTTAGACCTGTTTTAGGGGCTGTTTCCAGCTCAGAGGGAGGGCTTGTTTTCTCTCAGTAGCCCCTGCTTGCCTGTCACAGTTTAGTAAGTTTGGCCACTGCTCCTCAGTGCTTGGGAGTTGTTTCATTCCTTAGTACAGACACGCAGTCCCCAATGCCTTATGGCTTCCCACCAGGCATGTTCCTATGGCACTGCTGGAGATGGCAGGGACAGGATGGGATTCTCCCATGGCAGGGGGACCTGGATGATCCCTGGCAGTGGAGGTGAGCAGTGTGTGGAGCTGAAACACTTTCCCTTTCTGCATTGCAGGCTCTGAAGTGTGGCACCCCATCTGCAAGCAGGCGGCCAGAGCAGAGAAGAAGCTGAAGGTAGGCAGCAGGGTGAGGGGCATCATAAGAGGTGGCACATCCAAGGTGATGCCCCCAGGTCTCTGCAGGAGGGGAACTGTTGTGGCAGTGTCCAGGCTTGGAGTGGCTTCCCGAGGCTGCCCAGAGGATGGTGGGTGGCCATGGCTATTAATGGACACCTGCCTGAGGAGAGGGCACAGCAGTCCCCTCACAGTGCCCACACCCCTCTCTGGACCTGACTGGCCATGGGAACAGCTGTCTGTGGGGTCTTGCCAGGCCACTCCAGATCTGTCCCTGAGAGCTGGATGCAGGGCAGCCTGAACAGCCATGGGCACAGGCAGGCAGCAAGTGAAAGTGCAGAGAAACTGGACCTTCAGTGAAATTTTGCCCCCAAACTATTTGGCTTCTGCACCCAGCAGGTGCCTGCTCAGGGGTCCCTCCTTGCCATGCTCTCACCTGCCCTCCACCTTTCTGCCTCCACAGCACAGAAGGACGTCAGAAACCTCCATCTCCCCTCCTGGTTCCAGCATTGGCTCCCCGAACCGTGTCATCTGCGTAAGTACAGCTCTGCCCCTCATCCAGGGTCCCAAGAAGGGGATCAGCAGTTTCCAGAGCTGCTCTTCAGTGTGGAAATGCTGGACAAGCCCAGCATTTGGGGACAGCATGGACAAGCCGTGTCCCCTTGCCCCAGTGCCCTGCTGTGGCACCAGTGCAATTGACATGGATCAGGAGCACTCGGAGGGGCAGAGTCCGACCCTCCCAGCTCCTCTGCCCCTACCCACTGCTGCCTCTCAGGCATCTCCTCTTACCTCTTCCTGCTGCTGGGGTGACGGTGGGCTCTGCCTGCTCCACACTGTGCGTTCCAGCCTTCCCTTCCTTCTCTCCTCCTCTTTCTTTCCATCTCTCTGTCTCTGTCTCTCCCTCTCCCTAGGCTAAAGTGGATAATGAGATCCTTAATTACAAAGACCTGGCAGCTCTTCCCAAGATTAAAGCCATCTATGAAGTGCAGCGTCCTGACCTCATTTCCTACGAGCCCTATCACAGATACACGTCGGATGAGACACTGGAGAGATATAGCTATGGGGAGGTACTGCGTGTTGATATGCCCAGTGCTGGGATGCACAGGGACCAGGCCCCAGTTTGGGGGAGAATTGTGTGTGGATTCGCTCACTCCAGTGGGAATACTGCAGGGAGGCAGGAGTGGGGGTAGGATCCCTCCTGGAGGCTCATTGCCACCAGGAAGAGGGCCTGGGCTGAAAATAAAGTGTTGATTCTGCTGCTGTAGAGTAAGAAAGAAACCAGTGACCTTACCAGTCACCAGTGACCTTACCAGTCACAGACCCGACTGCAGGGCTAGCACTGCGTGGGAGGAGTGATGTGGCAGGGGAGGAGCCCATCACAGCCCACAGCAGGGGAGGAGGAGATCACACAGCAGCACATGTGCATCCCTCCAGTCTGGAGGGACAGACAATCCCCAGGCTCAGCCTCCTGTCCACCCAGCACAGCACAGCACCCCTGGAGCACAGCAGGACTGCCCTGTTTGGTGCTGGTCCTGCAGGCAGGGGAAGGGGCTTGGTCAGTGTGATTCCACAAGAGTGTGATGAGATGATGCCCCAGCAGCACATGGCATGGGACTGTCCTGCCTGCCCAGGCAGGTTGGGACTGCTGGATGAGTTTAGTAAGTCCATGGAAGAAGAAGGTCTGAGCAGCTCACACAGAGATGGGGCATCTGAGATAGTCTTCGAAGAGGAGTTGGTGATGGCCAGCAGCAGGAGCATCTCTTACATCACCAGCCCCAAGCTTTTGTCCCAAGCCTGGCTTCCTCCAGCCCCTGCAAGCATGGTGCAGGCAGCATGGCCATGGCCCACTGTAGAGCACCCAGGGGCCAGCAGCTGCCTTCCCCCCTTGCAGCTGCTCCACTGAGCTCTCTGAGAAGGGGCGCAGGCTGCTGGTTCCTCATGCTAGTTTCCGTCTTGGCCAGGGGCTCCCTGCCCAGTGTCCTGTACCATCAGCCACCCTAACTGCCTGAGAGCTGTAACTTGGGGAAAATAAGCTGCTGTGGGATCCTGGTCTGTCACTGCTCCTCTTAACCATGTGCTGTCTCTCTCTCTCTCTTTTTCTTCCCACTTTGCCTCCTGCTGCCTTCAGTCCCTGGGGACCCTCTCCCCATACTCGCAGGTAATGCCCCCGTGGGCACTGGGGGGTCTGTCACCTGCTGTTGCTGCAGGATGTCCCTCTGCCCAGGGACAGCTGGGGCTCTGCTGATCATCCCCCCACAGCTGTTGGCTGCCCCAGGGTGGGACCCCTGTCCAGGAGAGTCCTGTCCTTCAGGCCCTGAGGAGAACAGGGTGCAATCCATCCCTGGCAGAATGGACCTGGGGTGCAGAACCAAGCACAAGGGAAGGAGACGATCTCCAGGCAAAAAGCCTCTGACTGGACATTGTCACCTGGTCTCAAACTCTGGGCTTTGCTGCCTGTGTTTTGGCAGCAGGGGAGGCAGAGCAGGGTGGGGAACCCCTCCAGGCAGGATATGCACTGTATGTCACACCGCAGAGCACCCTCCCGGGCTGCCCCAGGCACAGGAATCCCTATCCATGGGACACCTCCTGCGAGCTCTAACGCTACTCTCTCCACACCTTCCCCATCCCCAGGACATCTATGAGAGCTTTGACACGCGGCAGAGGCGAGCCTCCAGCCCTGGCTACATCGACTCCCCCACCTACAGCCGCCAGGGCATGTCCCCCACCATCCCCAGGTCCCCCCACCATTTCTACCGCTCAGGTGAGGATTTCAGCTGCAACCTCAGGCTGAGCTAAGCTCAGACCCCCAAGTGGAGTGGGGATCACCAAAATGTCCCTGAGACTTCTGTGGTCTCTCCTCTGGCAAGCAGGCAGGAGGCCTGGGTGGGGATGTCCATCAGGGAGGCAGTGACCAACTCTGCTCTGTGCATCCTCTGGTTCCCCCGACTCTTGTGTTGTGAGCAGCAAGGAGAGGCTGAGAAGGCTTTGTGGCTCAGACTTGAGCTGAGGCTCATGGAGGATGGGGTGGAGAGGCAGGTGACCTCCAGGTCTGGTGAAGACCCCTTCAGCTGTCTTGGTAGCTCTGGGAGGGGTATGCACGAGAGTGCTTGTGCCCAGCCAGTGCTGTAAGGGAGGTCCTTACACATGCACACATGCATGCACGCATACCCCGGAGCATGTCGGGGGGAAGCAGAGTGTGCCTGTGCCATGTCTCCTGTCCTTTGGAGCTGGGGAGGAACGACTGGGAAAACCTGAGGTCAGTAAGTCCAGAGGTCCTGCAAACCCCAGCGCTTCACCGCCAAGGGTCTGTCACCGTTTGTCTCTGCAGCACGCTCGGCTTTCCTGTCACCAGCGGTGGGGCAGCTGGCTGTCCTGTACCAGCACCTGCACGCGGGGTTTCCTCTGCATCCCATCTTCCTCCGGGGATGTGGGAAATCTCCCCCTTGCTCCATCACTCCCCATCCTGGATCACGGCCCGGCTCACGTCCCTGTCAACCCCACCACATGGGTCACCCCTGCTCTTCTAACACCGCTGCATTTAACACCCATTTTCTTCTGCCTCTTGTTCTCTCTCTCGGTCACTTACTGCTGCTTCTGCTCGGCACCGCGTAGGCACCGAGAGTGGGCGCAGCTCCCCCTACTATAGCCAGTTAGATGTGAGGTCCTCCACTCCAACCTCATACCAAGCACCCAAGCATTTCCACATCCCAGGTAGGCTCTGGAGCACCCCGGTCCCTGGGGAAGCGCCGTGTCTGTGGCATGCCCGCATGTGCCGTCCCCGCTGTGTCGCATGCGTAGCTCCGCCGCCTGCCTAGAGCCAGCTGGCAGCAGGATCTACCCCTGGTAGAGGCCATCCATAAACAGGACCTGCAGCTTGAACCCTCCTCCCTCCCCATCACCACCCGGAGGTCCCAGAGCTGCCCGGAATCTGCTTGATCCTTGCAACATCCCTCTTCTCCCTCTTCCCTGACCTTCCTCCACTCCCCACACGAAGATGAGTCCCCTGGTGAGAGCCTGCCCCCTCCCCTGCCTCCCCCCAGGATCACCAGCCGAAGCGTGATTGCTGGAGGCCTTTCCACACCCATCCGCTACAGATGACTATTTTATACTCCCCCTAGGGCCCGCCGCTCCCTCCCCCCAGAGTCTTCTGGGCTTGCCAGATGCCTGCTCCCCTTCTGCAGGGATTGCAGGGGGCCACCAGGTAAGGGCCACCACCCGCTCCCAGCCACGCAGAGCCCTCGGGAACAGGGATGGAGCGGGCAGAAACGGAGAGTGGGGTGGGAAGCAGGCAGAGCTGCCCATCATCCTTCAGCACATGCAGGGGGGTCAGAACCCCAGACAACTCCACTCAGCTGTAGGCATCTCCCACTGCCCTTGTCCTCCTCCAAAGTGTGGGACCCTCCACACTCACTGCGTAGCTGATGCCCTGGGACAGCACCATGAGGACACCCAGAGGCTCTCCACCATGGTCCCCAGCTCCCATCCTATCCCTGCCGGGGTTTGGCCCCGCTGCCCGCCCTGCCCTGTCCTCCCGCTGCCGGTCAGTGGTTTATGGATGGCCCCCTCCCTGCTCCGCCAGCTCTGCTGCCTGGCCCCTGCGCAGGGGCTGTAGCTCTCGGCGCCAGGCTCCAGTTCGCTTTCCCTCCCAACTTGCTCTTTTCTCTCTCTGCTGCGGAAAGAGGCTTTGGCTGATGTTGTCTCACCCCAGGTAGCTCGCAGGCGGTTCTTCCAGGTGCTGGCACCCCGAGAATCCGCCGCAGGGCGGGCGGTGGTGCCTCGCTGCCGGCTGGCAGGGGCGGCCGGCGGCTCTGAGTGTGCCCGCCGCACCTGTGCATGCTGACGCTGGGCGCTCACTGCATGGCCTCTGCTCACCACTGCCCGCAGGCAGCCCGGGACTGCGCTCCTGCTGCCCAGCACACTGGCCCGGAGCTGCGCTCCCGTGGGACACGTGGGCCCGGAGGCGGTTGTGTGATGGAAATGTGGCTGTGGGGGTAGTGTCTCCTGCAGGACCTCTGTCCTGTCCACTCTCGGCACGCCCACACTGACCTCCCCTTTCCCCTTCTTCCCTTCTTTCCTCCCTTTCTTTCTCTCTTCTTCCACCAGCTGCCGGCGAGAGTAACATCTACCGGAAGCCCCCCATCTACAAGCGCCATGGTACGATCTGCCTGCTGCGTGTCCATCCCCGTGTCCCCACAGGGACGGGACCAGCGTGGGGCTCGGTCCAGCTGAGTCATGTCCAGGGGCAGGGTGGGAGATGAGGGCAGGCGTCAGAACAAGATGTTTGGGTGCCAGGCTTTTGTGATCTGATGCTCCTGCTTCCCTTCTGGGCAGCAGAGTGCAAGGTTCAGTGGGAGAAAGACGTAGCTTTGGACCACATCCCTGTTATGAGGGATGGAGGAGAAGGCTGTCAGCAGCACCTAGGTAGCTGTGGGAGGGCAAGCAAGGCCATGATGGGGTGGCAGAGGGGACAAGGGTGGCCGTTGATAGGCCAGAAGCCAGAGCAGCCTCTGAAAAGTGATGAAAAAGGTAATTTGTATTTTCGCATGGAGCCCTGGAGAAAAGTCACAGCCCATCCTGGATAGATGGTCCAGGGTGAAACAGGCCTGAGGGATATTGCAAGGTGGGGAGGGTGTTTAGTGTCTTTCAGTGGGGATGGATTGCACTGTCCCCGCTTGCTTCTACTCATAGAGGGACAGCAGCTCCCCCCAGCAGTAACTGTGTTTCCTCTCTCTCCCTGGGCTCTCCCTTCCCTCCTGCCCAACTCCCACTGCCCCGCTGCTGGCTGCTCCTGCTGTAAGTACCTGCTGTTGGCTGGGTCCCCTGTGCCTGCTGGAGGTGGTGGTATGGCCCTGCTACACCTCCTGTCCCTTGTGCTCCTTCCCCTGTGAGTCTCCTGGCCTCTGGTGCAGCAGGACTCCCCTCTGGGTTTCTCACCAATGCTGCTGAGGCTCAATCTGTGTGTGTCACTTCCACAGGGGCCAAGCCCCTGCCAGCGCCCCTCTGTTGCCTCCCTCCTGCACAGCCTACTGCCACCTTCCCCTGGCAGTAATCCCAAGAGCCCTTTCCCTGCTGGGACTGAGCCTTCCTCCATCCCCTTTCTCACTTACAGGTGACAGGAGAGCACAAGGGGGTTGGTGGCACTGGTGGGACGGGGACTGGGGTGAGCACTATGCAGGAGTCAGTGCTTGTGGTGCCATGGGCTCTCTCAGCTATTTGGGTCCCTTCCCAGCCACATCAGTGACAGCCCCTCTGCTTGTCACTGTCCCCACCATCTGCCTCAGCACCCTTGTCTCGAGGAGGTGTCAGCAGTTTGAAAGCTGATTATTCCCAGCTCTGCTACAGGCTGTCCTGGCCATGAGTCACTGGCAGTCACTGGTGAGGGGAGAGGATTTACTTTCATCCCAGAATGGATCTTTGCAGACCCTCACTATAGCTCTACCTGCTCCTTTTGCAGACAACCCCTCTGCAGCCACGAAAAGCAAAACCAGCGAAGACATTGCGCAGTCATCCAAGTACAGCCCTGCTTACTCCCCGGATCCGTACTACCACTCTGAGTCGGAGTACTGGCCCTTCCAAGGCTCGCCCAAAGGTAATAAATGCCTGCTGGACTGCAAGAAAGGGCAACCCATTCCTGCCCTCAGACCCAGCTATTTCCTAGGGGGCAACCCTGCTCTGATTTGTGTCTGGACCCAAAGATGGGGTTGGGCTGAGGTACCTGCCAAAGTGACCCCAAAATCCTGGGAGCCCCTGGGGCTCAACTGTCCCCATGCGGTTGGGAGTGTCTTCTCCGTACCTGCCTTCACTTTTGGCCCCATCTGACCCCCTCACGTGTCTCCTTGCAGCCCCCCGGGCCCGAAGGTTCTCGTCAGGTGGTGAGGAGGATGGGTACGACCGGGGCATGCACAAGGTGAGTGATGTCCCTGCCCACAGCCCAGCGAGGGAGAGCTGACAGCAAACTGCCCCTGGTTGGCTTTGGGGAGGAGGCTCAGCCTAGTTCTGCCACCCAAGAAGGGGCCACCGCTGTCCCTGCTGTCCTGTGCCATCTCTCCCCACCTTGGCCACCCCCAGCACAGGGTCTGAAGGAGGGGGAGCACACCCCCTTACCGAGGCACCCCACCCCAGCACCTCATCCCCAGGGGTGGGGGAGCAGATGGGAGATGCTGAGCCCATGCCAGGAGATGCCATGCCCTGTCATGATGTGCCAGCGGGCAGGGAGGGCTGGGCAGGGAAAGGAGGGGTGTGAGGTGGCTTTCTCTCCTCTGCCCAGATCCAGAGTGGCATTGGCAGGCTGATCCTGAGGGAGGAGATGAAGGCTCGGTCCAACTCCTATGCAGACCCCTGGACACCCCCTCGCAGCTCAGCCAGCAGCAGAGAAGCCCTGCACACGACTGGCTATGAGGGCTCCCTCAATGGCTGTAAGGATGTCCCTGTCTGTCTGTCTGTCCCACCCAGTGTGGCCCCAGCCCCTCTGGGAAGTTTGCTGGGGTGGTGAGGGAAGAATGAGACTAGGGAGGGGAGAGGAGAGGTACTGGGCACAGAGTTGGCCTCGGAAAGCTCTTTTCCTCTCTGGAGAGCTCCATCCGTTCCCTGTGTCCCAGCTGGGATGGGGCATCACCCGGTGAGTGTCCAGGCAACCTGGTGAAGTGCCTCATGGGGTGGCTGAAGGGTCCCTTGGGAATCTGGCAGCATAGCCACATTGGGGTTGCTCTGACCTGTTTGGGCTGGCTGCACATGTGCCTCACTAATGGCACCTCTGGGACCTCCTGGCACCCCAGACCTGCTGAGCAGCCCCAGGGCTGCCTTGCTTGCACTGCTCTTACCACACGGCACCCAGGGCACCCAGCCTCTCTGTCCTTGGGGCTACAATGGGGCTGGGGGTGCTTGGAACCTGGCAGCACAGATGGCCCTGCCTGCTCCATGGTCTCCATCTTCATGGCACATCTGCCCTCATGGAGCTGGGGCTATTTGGAGATGCTCAGGGAGCCTCTCAGCCCTGTGGGGCTCCAGGGAGGACCCGTGGGGCTGGGAACAGGCAGCACTGCATGGCATGGGGTGCTTGATCCTCCCTGACAGCTGGCTCTGCTCTCCTTGCAGCTCCCAGAACCCACTACCTGGCCGACAGCGGTGAGTGTGTGACCCCACAGCCCTCCACGGCTGGTCCCCCATGGCTGGGGGTTCTGGAGCCCAAGCTGGAGGAGGTGCTGGGACCAGGGAGGGAAAAAGGGAAATGAAAAAGGAGCCCTTGAAAGCCTGGGCGAGGGTAGAGCTGAAGCAGGGCAGAGCTGGTGCCAGCGCTGGGAGAGGATGAGTCAGAGAAACTGAGAGAAGAATGTGTTGTGCTGAAGGGTGAAGCGGGAAGGCTGCCATGGGAAAGGGATTTGGGGGAGAGGAATATCAGCACAGGTAGAGGCCAGTCTGGAAATGAGTTGGAGCTGGAAGGAGACAGAGCTGGGTGACTGTGGAGCTGGGTAGTGATGTGGGAGCACAGAGGTAGGGTGGCCCAGTGGGTACTGTCCTGGGATCTGAGGCTCATCCCTGCATTTTCTCTTACTCATCTTGCTGGCTTCTTTGCAGATCCCCTCATTTCTAAGTCGGCCTCCCTTCCTGCCTACAGGAGGAATGGGCTGCACAGGGTAAGTGCCTCCTGTCCACATCCAGCTGCTGCCAAGCATCTCTGCGCTGTTTGTCATTCTTCCTGGGCTCCTTAAAGCCCCCAGTGCTGCCCTTCTAGGACAAGGATGTCCTGCTTCTCCCTTCTCTGCATCCCTGCTGTCACTGCTGCCCTGTGCCAATCCACAGTGACCTCTACTGGGGTCCAAAGTGCCTTGTCCAGGCAATGCCTGCCCTGAACCTTCCACAGGCATGTTTCAGAGGGATGCTGGTGTTGCTTTCCAGCACAAGCGCTTTGCTTCGTATCTGGGGCTAGTGATTGCTTGGGATCAGGAGCTCTGGTCCTGCCTCCATGTGATTGGGCTTGTCACTTCACCCCCTTCTGCCTCAGTTTCCCTACTGCCAGGTGTGGGGAGTGGGTCCTGCTTTGGCTGGGGAGTGGGTCCTGCTTTGGCATGGTGGGGTGCCATGCTGAGTGTCTGGAGG
>JAWWLV010000030.1:16326127-16365804 GCA_035041135.1 Platyrinchus mystaceus
TGGGGAGTGGGTCCTGCTTTGGCTGGGGAGTGGGTCCTGCTTTGGCATGGTGGGGTGCCATGCTGAGTGTCTGGAGGAGATCCCCTCTTACTCCTTCTCCCTGTGTTCCTCCCACAGCCTCCCAGCGCTGAGCTTTTCCACTACGACAGCACGAATGCCGTCAACTGGGGGATGCGAGGTAAGGGGCCATGGGCCCAGGGACCCTGTAGGCATTCCAGAGCCAGATCCTGTGGGGCTGCCAACCCCCACCCCTCACAGGCAGTTCTGGAAAATGAGGCTGGAGGGAGGATGGTGGGAGATCCTGGCAGCGGAGTGGTCAGCGTGGCTCATGTCTCTCTTTTCTCTCTCCCCACAGAGTACAAGGTAAGATGCCTCTGCTGCAAGGATTGGCTGTCAGCCAAAGGTGGGAGTCCCAGAGATGTGTCTGTGTGTCCCCAGGCTCTTCAAGGGGAAGTTTTGTCCTCTTCCTGCAATGCCCTACCTTCGTCCCCCTCCATCCCCTACCTGACAGCCCTGTCCCAGGACTGTGGGGATCGGACCAGAGTCTGTCCCCTCCTGCCAGGGTCCCAAGCACTCGGATGAGCAGAATTGTCTCCTGGGTGAGGAACAGAGAAAGGTGTTAGTGCCATCATTTCCTACTCACACTTGTACCTGGGTCACTCCTGGTTTCGCAGAGTGAACAGGCTATTCCAGAGTCACCAAGGGGATTTAAGATGGATCAGGATCACCCTGAGAGCAAGTCCCTCCTCTGCCTTGTCCCATCCAATCACTGGTGTTAGTTGTGCCACCCAAACGCTGCCAAACATGGCAGGAGGAGGTTTTGCCTGGTGGTCCCCATGTGTGCCTCCATGTGTCCCAAGTGTGCTTCAGTTGTCTTCCTCTGGCTCTGGAGCTGCCTCATGGTCTTCCTGTCCCTGTGCAGATATACCCCTATGAGCTGCTCCTGGTGAAGACAAGGGGGAGGAACCAGCTGCCCAAAGATGTGGACAGGACTCGGTTAGAGGTGAGAAGAGCCTTTTCCACTGGGGACTATCTCCTCAGGGTACAGAGGGACCTGATCCCACAGGGTGTTCTTCCCCTCTCCAGAGTGAGAAGTGCTGGGAGTTGTGGCATCCCACTGCCCCAAGTGGGCAGGAGATGCCCTCATAGCCCCTCCAGCCTGGGTGGTTGCTGTTGGCCCTGGGTGGTGGCCAGAGTCCCCAGCTCTGGCCCAGCATTCTGTCTCTCCTCAGCGGCACCTTTCCCAGGAGGAATTCTACCAGATCTTCGGCATGACTATCGCTGAGTTCGACCGCCTGGCCCTGTGGAAGAGGAATGAGCTGAAGAAGCAGGCCCGGCTGTTTTAAATGCAGTGCACTATAAATTTATACATACCTATAAATATATACATAGAGAGATCTCTATATTGCAGCTCTACATGATTCTCGGTGCTGTACGGGGCAGAGGTGTCCTCTGCACCCCTGAGAGTGAATTGGAGTCTCGCAGATCATTTTATGCTCTGTGTTTCCTTTACTTTTCAAACCTTGTTTCTGTATCAATCTATGGGTTCTCCCGGGAGCTAAAGCCACGTGGGTCCTGAAGCACTTGTCGTCTGTCACTGCTGCCCCAGAGGGACAGGATGGGAGGGCAGCGAGGATTTTCCTGCTGCAGCCACGGCATCCAGGGCTGGGGGAGAGCAGGGCTCTGGGATGGGTTTGGGATAGGGGTGTCCCATCCCCCTCTGCTCAGCTGCCCTGTGTATTTACTTACAGGTTGGAAAAGGCCCTGGGCACAATTGCAAGAAAGTGGGATCTCAGTAGGAGCTCCTTAAAGCCCTCCCTGCCTCTACATGCCATGACTGGGGGCAGCTTTGGGATCAGACAATTCAGAGCCTGGGGCATGAGACAGGAGGAGTGGTGAGGACCCCATGTGGAGCTGGGTGCACCCCCATATCCAAGGTGAGAGCCTGAGCCCTGATGCCTCCAGGGCTGTTGGCTTTCCCTGCAAACCCCATATTACCAGTTTATCCTCCCAAGGTGCTGGAATGGTGGCTTTCCAGGCCATCCCAAAACCAAGCTCTTCTTAAATGAAATAGCCAAAGCCATCTCCTGCCTTGTGCAGTTTCTTGCTGTTCTTGAGGTTTATCCAGGGTCAAAAGGGGACATGCTGGAGTACCCAGTCCTGGGCCCCAGTGCTTGGGCTCTGAGGCCTCAGCACTCATGTGGGAGTGGTGGGAGTATTCCAGCTGGCAGCTGGGGGAAAGACCAGAGAGAGGGAGGTGGGGATGCCAGTCCCACTAACTGCTGGACCTCTCCTGGGTTTACCTGAATTACCCCATCACAGATGCCTGAGTCCCTGATGAATCCCTCTGCAGGCCTCTGGGAATGAGAGGCATTCCCAGGGCCATTCAGCATTCCCTCCACTGCAAACTATTGGGTTGGGGGATTTTTTGGCTTATTTTTTTCATAAAACTAATAAGGTTTTTTCCACACAAACATTTTTCCTGGTGTCTGTGGTGCTCTGGTTTCCTATTTGCTTGTCCATCACAATTTTCAGGCATGTGACAGGACTGAGCCGTCACAAACAGGCCAGGAAGCTGTAGGATATCTCTGCAGGAGCCGGGTCAGCAGGGTTCCTCCGAGGGTACAGCAAGGGTCAGCTCTGGGAGCTTTACACCAACATGGAAGGGGCTGGGGACTGAGGTGGAGATGGCAGTATTTCCCTGGTAGTGGCTCCTGTCTGCTTTAGAGCAGCACTAATTGAACCAATTTTATTTATAATTGTTTTACTCATATAAACTGGGGCTCCCTAAATCAAGCTTAACTGTTTGTGGCTACAGGAAACTTCCATCTCCTGCAGCAGTTTCAGTGATAAAGCCTGGAGGATATTATTAATAACAATAATAACAGAACAGCAGGACTCTTTTCATTTCCAAATCATTTTATGGACAGTAACTAACTGTTCTCCACAACAGCCTGCACAGCAAAGGTGGGGAAACTGAGGCAGGACTCAGTGCTCCCTCCCAGAGCCAAGGCAGGCTTCTGGGGCAGCAGACACCTCTTGGGTCCCTCATGGGTTGTGCAGAAGGTACCCAGGTGTCAGCAGCTGTCCTGGAAGAAATTCCTGCCTGAGCCCATCCTCTCATTTGGCTGTTCTGCAATTCCCAGCCACAAAGCAGCCGAAACCTGCCAGTGTGGGCAGCCCCGGCTTGTGAGCACACCATGCCCTGACCACAGATGACCCCACATTACAAGAGAAAATCAGGGCTTGATCCAGACAGGAGGGACCAGCAAACACTGTCCAGGCAGGCAGCAGTGTCTGGGCAGGAGCTGCCTCCCAGCCAGTCACGGAGGGGTGAGAGAGGCTGCTGCCTCTGAGCAGTCCTGGGCTGAGTCTGCCCCAAATGGGGAATTCCTCGAGGCCACTTGCCAGTGCCCGTCTGATATTTCAATTATTACTTTCCCAAGCGATAACTGGGTATGTGTGATTGACATATTTCTATCACAACCTACTGCCCCCAGAGGGGTGCCAGGAGCTGCTGTCCTTGCTGCCACATGTGGAGCACTCTCTCACACACCCCACAAGTCTCCCAAGTCCAGATCTCCCTTGAAGGGAGAGGGACAGTGACAGTGGCATGAGCACTGTGGCCAGGCAGAGACCGGACACATGAGGGGCACCGGGAAGGAGCAGATATGGAAGGGGTTTTGGGGTAGCTGTGTTGCTCACAGCATGTGTGTTTCGGTGTGGGAATTTGGCATTTTTTCCCCAAACCGAAGATGCCCAGCCCAACAACCCCCGCGGGCATGTTAAGGTGCTCCGCCCTTCACACGGGGGTCTCTGGGTGCTGCTGGGGATGATCGACGTCCGGTGTGCGGCAGCACCTGGTGGGGGTGTAGGGATAAGGGGGACCCTGGGTCCCCCAGCCGTGCAAGGAGGGTCATGGGAGTTGGTGCTGCAGGGCTACACACGGAGCGTCCCCGTCTCTGGGGACAACCCCTCCGCCCGTGCTGCCAGCGGGGAACTCCCCACGGGCTGTGTCCCGGTGCCGTGCCGGGCCGTGCCGGTGCTCGGCGCTGCCGTGCACCGAGGGAGGGGCGGACGAAGGGATTGGCCGCTCCGAACTGAGAGCCGGCCCCGCCGGGCGGCTGCTGCCCGTGACACTCGCCCGCCCGCGCCTCCCGGGGCGGCCGGTGCTGCCCGCGGCTCCGGGACCATGGACCGGCTCAGCGGTAAGAGGGGACGGGACGGGACGGAACGGGACGAGCATCCTCTTTCCCCGGAGCACGGCACGGAGGGGAGAAGGGTTTCCCATCCCAATTCCAGGCTGGGGGTCGCACATCCCATCCCAACCAAGCGGGTGCGTCTCACGGGATCGATGTGGGATTCTGCTCCCAGGGTGCCTTCGCCCCTTAGAAGTCCGGCGGCAGAGCCAGTTGGGGCACAAACTGGTGCCAGTTTCCCTTTGCTGGTCAGATGGGTAAAAACCCATCTGCCTGCAAGGAAGTCTATAGGGTGTAAGCACTTGTTAGGGGAAATTGTGGTCGTAGAAAGGGAGGTGACATTTCCAGGCAGAGCTGATCAGATTTAGAGGGTTTCCCTGTCTGGGGAAGATGCCGGTGGTCTCACAAAGCCACGGAGGGCCTGATCCCCACCCTGCTGGGAAGCGGCTGCGTTCCCACATGTGTGTGATTCCTGCCTGCAGCTTGTGGCATCGGGCTCACGTAGCTGTTAGGCTTTGATCTGGGATATGTATAAACCTGCCAGGGCTTTGGGCCAACTTTGTAGAGAAGGTCCTGGCTTTCTGCTAGGGCTGGCAGGTCCCTGGAGGGAGCAGAGGAAAACTTTCAGGGGGATTGCCGTTTACTGCTGCTGAGCAGGGGCCTGGGGCTGCAGAGGAGGAGCAGGTGGTGACATGATATAGCACGGGGGTCTTGGCCCTTGACCTGTCCTTGGAGGTGCTACAGAAGCACCAGACAAAAATGATAACAGGGAGGTCAGGGACCTCAATCTGGCTCCGCAGGCTGGGACCACGCTGAAATCCCAGGGGGGTTCAGGCACTGCTGTGTCTGCAGCTGTGGGTCAGCACCAGAAAGACCCAAGGGTCAAGAGTTCCCCTTCCCGATGTAAAAGGATGGGGTGGCGTTTCCGCAGTGGAAACACAGTTATGAGGAGTTTGAGACTTGTGGAAACACAGTTTATGGTGTCAGTGCTCAGAGAGCAGTGTCAGTGCCCTGCAGCCTGGGAGGGGACTGGGCTGGTGACAGGGACAGCCTTCCTCCACCTTCCCCTGTGGCTGCAGCTCACCCTGCCTGCCAGCCAGGGTGTCTTTGCCAGCTCTGAAGGCGGGTGCTGTTGCAGGAGTGTTGTCAAATGACATGTGATGCCAGAGCTGTCCTTCAGGGTCCCAGAGGACATCACTGATGGGGATGGGAGAGCAGAGCGTCTCGGCTTCCCTGTTCTCCTACTGTGCAAGCTGATGGGAGGTTGCCCTGCTTGCATCTCAGTCCACCCCAAAAATCAGTCCTGGGACCTCGTGGCAGAGGATGGCCAGCACACCGTGGAAATGTGATGTCTGGGCATGGTTTGGCCTCTCCACAGGTTGGCCCTGCCAGGGAAGAGTCTCTCTGCTCTTTCATACCCCTCACTGGTGCCTGGTATGGTAGCAGCAGCAGCGCCTGCCTGCTTTGTTTTAAGTGCTTGTGATGAATTGCTGTTGGCACCTGGATGGCTCTTTGCTAATGTAAACCTCCTCCAGACCCTCCTGCTCGTTCATCCAGAGCCACTGGATCCCTCTGGGGGGCTGTGGTGTGTGGATGGAAAGAGGGGGTTCTCTCCAGGCTCCCTTCCCTAGTGCAAGGGGCAGTGGGTCTGGTGGTGGACAGGAGGTCTATGCCCCATTCCCAGCTCCCTTTCTTTACCTGGAGCTCTGCTCAGGCCCTGGTGTATCCTGACTTTATGATCTGCCAACTTCTTCAGTGTTTTCCATGCTCCAGATGAGCCTGCTGCCTTCCGCAGCAGGCTGGGCAGCACCCAATGCAGGGCTCAGCTCTACACCAGTGGCTAAATGGGGAAAATGGTGCTGTGGGCTGTTGGGGGAGTTGTTTCAGATTGTCCTGACGGAGAACACAGCTCACAGTGTGTGATTTGGGAGGTAATCTGTGCCAGAGCCTTTGCTCTAACAGGCCTGTGCTCACACATAGCTTCTCCTCATTACCGCCTCTTCCATGACCTTTTGTGCCAACAGGATTTAGGTCCTGCACCAAACTTATCTGGGGTCTAAATCCAGCAAAGCCAGTGGAGATGTGTCAGGGATAAACTTGGCTCCAGCTCGCCCACAGGAATGGGGAGGTTGCAGGACTAGTGGGAGGGAGCCCGGATCATTCCTGACCTGCCGCCTCAAGCTGGCAGCAGGAATCCCGCCGGCCCCGCGCCGGTGGAAGGGGTGCGGAGTGGGTGAGAAACACTGACCGGGCCAGCTGTTAGAGAGCCAGGCAAGTGCCGAGCTCTCCTCCGCATTGCAGCCATTCCTTCCGCTGGAAACTCAGCTGCCCGGGGCCACCGCCTGTTTATAGCCCGGCAGCGTGTGGGGAAGGGGCCGAAACCCCCTCGGGCTGCCCCTACCCCTTAGTGCTGGGCAAAGCGGGGTGGGAGGGCGGCCCCAGGGATGATGATGCGAGTGGAAGAGGGAAGCGCTGGAGTTATTTGCCCCTCTGGTTCTTCCAGTATCCTTTGTGCAGCCCTGGTTTAAGCAGGAAAATAGGTCTTGATGGAGGTACTGGATCCCCGCTGAAGCCAGCCTGCCTGCTCTGGAGGGGCACAAACCTGCCTGCCCTGCACGGGCGCCAACTGCAGAGGGGCTGCTGGAGAGGGGAAGGAGGCTGCTGCGGGGTTAGTGTCCTCCAGCCAGGAGCCCTGGGGACTGTCCTATCTGCCTGGGCTGTCTGGAAAACCTGCCTCTTTTCCCGCGTTTGCTCTTGACCTGGAAATGCTGTTTTCCGGTGCGAATGTGCTGAGCTGTGCCCTTTGCTATGGAGCAGAACTGAGCTCCGATGTGCCTGCACCTGGCAGGAGGTTCTTATCCCTGCCCAGGAAAACTTTGTTTAAGGTTTTGAAGAAGTTGCCTCATCCCAAACAGTGGGGAAGCCTTTTCAGAGGAGGACAGGGAGCAAACACAGGGTTTGACCCAAGATTTGCCTGTTTTTCAGTAGCCAAATAACTTGCTGGGGTCAGAAGATAAGTGGAGGTTTGAAGTGGTTTCTGGCATCCCAGACTTACGTCCTAACCCCTTAGCCCTTGCCTACTACCTAGTCTGGCACAGCTAAAGCTCTCTCCTGA
The DNA here is from genome assembly GCA_035041135.1 of Platyrinchus mystaceus. Lineage (NCBI taxonomy): Eukaryota > Metazoa > Chordata > Aves > Passeriformes > Tyrannidae > Platyrinchus > Platyrinchus mystaceus. The sequence goes on from JAWWLV010000030.1 coordinate 16,333,442, forward strand.
GGAACATACATCTCCTGCATATAAGGAACCTTAAAATTAGCATCATAACTTTTCATCCTGTAAAATATCTATTAAATGTCACTCTTCCAGGGCAGCAGCAGGACAATCGGGTTGGAAACCTCCCAAGGAGCTATGCCAGCCCTGCACAAACAAGGAGCTGGCACCCCTGCTCGGCACCCACGAGGTGAAGAGAGCAGGGAGGGCACCCTGGCAGCCAACAGCAGTCTGTCATCACCCTAAGGTGCTAAAAGCAGAGGCATTTGGGGAGCTCAGGTCCCCATGTGGATGCTGGGCTGACGATCTGCAGCTTCTACAGTGGGAAAGGATGAAAATAATCCCTAGGCATGGCTGCTGCAGCCCCTTGCATTTCTGCTCCTGATATGCCTCCCATTGCATCAAAGCCGGCTCTTTGGCAGGCAAGGGAAAACACCGACATTTCGTAACAGTTTGGAACAAAAACAGAGCTTTGCTGCAAGGGGTTTCCATGCTCAAAATACTTTTTTTTTTTTAAGTGGGTTTCATGTGCATGTGATCCTGGAAGTGATAAGAGGAAGCTCTGGGCGATGCTGGTATGCTCTGATTGCTGGCAATTAGTAGGAGATGTGCAAGGAGCAGTTTGAAGAATGGCTTTGGCTTCCTTCTGGGGTTTTTTTAACATTAAACCCACCCAATTTTGTGATAGGGGAACAGCCCCATTTTGGCTCCTTGTCTGGTGGATTCAAGTGCCCATTTTACATGGCCCAAAGTTTTGGGAAGCACTTTGCAAATCCGTGGTTGTGAAGGGCAGAGCCAGGAACAGAAGTTATGTAGCAACAAGTTTGATAGCTGGCTGTGTGTCCTGGAGTTAAAAACAGGTATGGGTGACCCAGTCCCAGCACTGGTGGAGCCATCGGCAATGACCAGAGCAGTCAGTCTCATTCTCCCCTGTGCTCAAGCTTGTCAGCATTCCCACCGGGATAAACCGGCTTTCCTGCCCCTCCAGCCCTGCCCTGCAGGGGTTAAGCGGGTAGGAAATGCTGTCGGATGGTGGCCTTGCCGCTGCACCTGATGCTCCCGGCGGAGCTTGGCAAGGGAAGGAAACGGAAGGGCTGTTCTCAGCTGAGAAAATACGCTTATCCTGCTCTCTGAGGGTCCTCCAGAGCAGAACGGCCCTGGTCCCCAAACAGTGAGACCCTCTGCTGTGCCCTGCCTGCCCCGGCCTGGGAACATCAGGACAGGGCAGAGGTGGCCACTGAGAGGGTCCCAATCCCCACACCAGGCAGGGAGGACTCATGCCCAGCACAGCTCCAGAACTCCTGGGCATTTTTGAGATCAGGGCAGGGATGCCAATACTGGGGGCTGAGTACTGGATGTATATTTCCCTACTCCCAGGTCCCCAGAGATATTTCCCCTGCAAGGAGTCTATGGTATTCCTGCAAATCCCTCACCCGCCCTGCCCATCAAGCTGCTTGGTGAGGGTCCTGGACACTCCTCTCCTTCTGAGGATCCAGCCACAACCTCCTCACATGACTCTTCCTCCTAGGAAGATGTGTCAGCCCTGCTGGCCTTCCTGTGTCTCACTCCCACATGTCAGGTATTGCCTGAGGCATTTCGGATCTTGGCTTTGGGGAAGGGGGACGTATGGGATACAAAGAGGTGTCTTTTGGGATGCAGAGATCTTTCCATTGCCACCAGCAGGGTTGAGGTGCCTGTTTTGGAGATGTGGGGGCTGGATCTGGCCCTGGGTGGTGGCATGGCCTTGCCTGCCTGGGTGCAGGGCAGTGGGAAGGACATGCTGGCATCAGCCCCACAGTGCTGAGCCACAGAGCTTCCCACCATGATGCCTACAATCAGCTGTAATTCCAGCTGTCCTGGAGGCTGAGGTTGGGTGGAGACAAAGGACTTACACAGAGGTGAGAGCTTCCAGGTCCTTGCAGCTCTGAGACAGCCACAGGCAAGGTGTGACCCAGGGAGGCTTCCCAGTGCTCTGCCTGCCATGGAGGGTGGTCACAGGAGTGGGCAAATAGTTGTGGCACCCATCCCAGGGCCTCTCCTAGTGTTGGAGGGGAGCCCAGGCCAACCTGCTGCTCCTTGTGCTGCAGAGTTTGTTTGGAAAAGGCCGACACCAAAATTTTGGTTGGAGAAAACACAGTTTATTCTGGGTTCTGAGTAATCCTAACATCTCTCCTCTGCCTGAAGCTTGTTTTTTATACATTACTCAGCAGGTCTTGCCCCTGCCTGACTATTCCTTTAAAGGGCATCTCAAACCTTTCTTTTTCATTCATTATTTAAATGTGTTTTCCAGGCAGGAGCCTCCGAGGTCTGCTCCCAGGCTGGCTGGGTGAGCATCCTGCCATGTGCCTGATGAACCTGGCAACAAGTTTTGAAATGTAGTCTGGAAGTACTGAATCTGATCTATGTGAATTTGCACAGATGATCATGCTGAGCTGTGGCTGGAAACAGGTTGTACCTGGGGTCAGGAGCCCCCAAGGGCTCAGGGGTCTGGGCAGGGCAGGCAGAGGGAGGAAGCTGCCCGTGGAGTGAGGCCTATGGACACAGAAGGGTCAATCTAAGATATCTCACCTGGGTGCTTTTATTTGCTCAACATCTTGCAGTACTCAGCAGTAAGAAGGGGGCCACCCAGAAACCACCTACTCCTCCTCTGAGGTGGGGGCAGCTGCAGCCTCTTCGGGTCAGAGGGATAAAGTTTGCTTTTGGTGAGCTAAAGCAAACAGCCACTAACTTCTCCAGGAGGCAGAGAAAGGGCTGACAAGCTGGGGGAACAGCCCCTGGAGAAGGGGTCCTGCTACAGCACAGGGCACTGGGGGGTCATTACCTGCCTGGGTTTCAGGAGATGTTTGTGGGTAATTTAATCAGTCTGTTAATTATTACTTGCATCACTTGTGAAGCAGCTGTGGGGAAGGACATATCCTGCAGCCCAACAAGGGCTGCCCCAGGATTTCTCCCAGCAGTGATTCAGTGCAGAGAGCCTCGGTCCCTCTGATGTCCCACGGCTCTGCTGGTGAGTCACTGCCCAAGGACTGGGGTGCCAAGAGGAGTGTGCAGGGTGAGATGCTGCTGCTGAGGGGGAGATTTTCCTCTCACAGCCATTCTCTGAGTGTGGGCATCACCAGGAGAGCCTGGACTCAGCCTAGGGGTCCAGCTGCAGTCCACACCCCTCCCCTTGGGACATCCTGCAAGGGGTGTGCTGCTGGGCTGGGTGGGAAGGGAACTGCCAGAATCCTCTTGTTTTTCAGTCTCTCCATTAATCGTTACACAGAGAAGAGGCTTGTCGGGCCCCACAGAGTGAGTGATGGTTCCTGCAGTGTGTTGCAGTGTGTGAGCTGGCAGGGGCATGAATGCAGGTGATAATCTTTGCCCTTTGCAAGCTCTGTCAGCCTGTAATTACATTTCCCTCTATTCAGGACTCCTGCTTCCTAGTTTAAGACTCTGTGGAGGAGGTGAAACTGTCTCTACTCCAGGAAAAAGTGCACTCAGGTGAGGATGTTAGGAGTCCTGCTTCTGCGTCCAATTCCCTTGTGCCTGGCTGGATGTACTGGTCAGAGCCACAGCTCTCCTTGCTCTTCTTCCCCTGCTGGGAGGTGGTGAGGACTCTCAGAAACCCCTCTGCACACAGGGCCAGGGTAAGCAGAAGGGCTTGGGAAGAGCCTGGCTGAGAGGGCAGCTCTGTCCCTTGGCCTGGGCTGGACTTGCTGCTCATCTGGTCCCTGCTGGGGTGAGCAAGTGGCTGGAGCGAGGCCATGAGATAAGGGTTTGTGCATGGCTATTTATACTGGGGAGGTGAGCTGCTGCTGGCAAAGGCACTGGGACTGCTGAAAGCAGCTGAACTGGTGCCACTGGAGCTGTGCTGGGAAAGGAATCCCCCCCAAGCCGCTGTCAGTGCTGAGGAGTGTGTCTGGAGCAGATGGGGCCACTGATGACAGAGGCTCTGGAGGCACAGCAAGGCCATCCCTCATGCTGTCTAACCTCTCTGGTTGCTCATCTACCCCTCTCCCAGGACTAGAGCAGGACGGAAGGGCCCTGAAAACCCTGTGGGCTCCTCTGTAAGGAGAGAAGCCAGTGGGCAAGTGCACAGGGAGGCAGAGCCGGCGGGAGACCTTCTGCCCCCTTGTGCAAGCAGGTTTTATGTTCATCTCCCGAGACTGATTTTCCAAGGTTATCAGCTGAGGGTATGAGTTACTGCAAGGTCATGATGATGAGGTCTCCAGGAGATGTGCACTGCTGCTCTGCCTGCTGCAGCCTGGTGGGCTGTGGGGGGGTGCCCCACCCGTGGCAGGGGAGGGAGTGGGGAGGCAGCAAGGAGGTGCTGAGAGTTTGGGGAACAAAATTTGAGCTCACCTTGTGCTCCACAATGCTCAGCGATGCCGTGGCACCCAAGCTGAGAGCTGCTGGGGCAGCAGGGATGGCTGTCAGAATCCAGGGAGTTATCACAGGAAGGGGTGGGAAGAGGCACCAGCTGGGGCAGTTGGAGAGCCAGGGAGGGTGGAGGGCTCCCGGCCATGCAGGAGCCAGTCCCAAGTGCTCAGCTCCTGCTGACATTGTTGGATGCCGAGGCAGAGGTGCTCCCCCCATCCGCCGCACTCAAGGGGCCCTTGTTTCCAGGGAGGAGATGATTCATGTGCACGGAGTGGCCCCTCAGCAAATCTTCCACTGTTACAGGATGTTGCCAGAGCTCAAGTGTGATCATTAATGGTTGGCTTTTCCCTAAAACCCCTCCGGCCAAGTTGTTCCATAGCAGTACAGACTGGGAGGAGGAGGTACTTTCCAGGCTGGTGTTCCTGGCTGCAGCAGCCCGTCCCAGTTTGCCCCACACCCAGCAGGTGATGGCTGGCAGGAAAGCAGAGCTGGATGGCAGGGGTGCCGTGCTCAGCTCTGCCATCTCTGGGGGCTGAATGCTGCCCCTCTCCTGCCCACTTGGCAGGGCGCTCCTGCCTGCACCAGAGGAGCAGTGGTCATGGGCAGGGTGCAGGCAGTGCTCTGTCCTCCTGTCTCCTGCACAAAGGAACAATTCTGGGAGCACCATGATGCCCCAACCAAGGCACTTCCTCGCTGGCTGTGCGCCTGCCTCCTCTCTGTTGGAAAGGAAACCTCCTTGGGAATGGGAACAGGAACTACCCTGGGAGCTCAGCAAAGAGCTTAGGAGGCCATGGGCTTCCTCAAAGAGCAGCAGCAGGGGACAGCTGGTTCCACAGGGATGAGAAGTAGCACGTTGGGGCTGGAAGGGGCTGTCAGCACCCACTTTGGGCAACACCCCCCTGGTGATGCCTATGCTGGGGCAGACAGCAAGGCATGGAGGCACGTCCTGGCACTGGGTGTCTCTTGCAGGTGGCTCAACATCAGTCCTTGGAGAGGTCAGCATGGTTTGTGTGATACAAACAGCTCCTTTGGTAGCGCTGTGTCTGTTTGTCCCTCAGGGACCTCCCTGCAAGGCTCTTCCTGGGGTGTCAATGGGTGCTGGGATAGACCCTTCCTCAGCCCACACCCCCCCTATTTATGGCATCCCAGGAGCTATAAACATTTGTTTACTGCCAGTGGCAGCTGTAAGGAGCCCTGTGCAGGCAGGCAGAACATCCCAGGGCCCTGCCTATACCAACAGGAAGGATTTATTTGTGTTTGGTTTTTATTTTAGCTACAAACAATGGCTGTTACTCCCAGCATCCGATTTCCCCCCAGGCTCCCTCAACCCCCGCCATCACCTGGTGTGGGAGGAAGCGTGGCCAGGGGCAGGTCCCTCTGCACCTCACACTGCATTACAGTGGTGTGATTCAGCATCTCCTCCAGCATTTCCCCTCCTAGGGGTTCTCTCAGGCTTCAGACTGGCTTTTCTTGGGATGAAAACTCCATGTGATCATCTTATCTCTCCCACTGCAAAATCTGAGTCTGTACACCAGGAAACTCCTGCTTTGGCTTGGCTGGAGACTCTTCCTCCTCCTCCTCTTCCTCCTCTCTGCAGGTTGCTGGAGCAAGACCTAATTTTTGCTTCTGTGATGGAGCATAGGCCAGGGAGGGGGCGACAGGCTCTGCAGATGCAGGCTGTGTCCAAACCCTTATCTCTGTGCCATGAAAACAGGTCTCTGAGGAGGGGGAGCACTTGTGGAGTCTAAAAATAGAGCTGGCCTGGGTGCAGGGCAGAGAGAGGTGGTGGGATGTTGGAGGGGATGCAGCTCCTCTGCCAGCACTGTGCTTGGTGCTGCTTCCAGGGCAGGATTTAGCAGCAGAGGAAATACTGCCCCATTGTCCTAAATGGCAGCAGTGTCCTGGTGCTGGTCCCCTGGCTCACTCTGTCCCAGCAAAGCTGCCCTGGGTCCCCCCAGCCCATCCAGCCCTCTTAGCTAATGTTAAAGCCATCTGATGCCATGGCTCCCGGCCTTCCCAAGCTCAGAGATCTCACAGGCATCTCCCCATTCTGCCATGGCAGTGGGACAGACTGCAAACGTGGAGAGGAGTGGGTTTCTGAGAGGGAAGGCTCCTCAAGGAGACATCCTGTGATGTCTGTGTCCAAAGCCTGAGCACAGAGAAGTGGTGTGATCCCACATGATTTCAGCTGCAAAAGAAACCCCAGCAGAAAGCAGCAGGTGGGAACCATTTGTCAGCACCAGAGCAGGCTCGGGGCCGGAGGTGTCCCCAGGCTCGGCGGGCGGGGGACACAAGGTCCCTTTTCAGCTGCATCACCTGCTCAGCGCCCGTGGCTGCTCTGATACCCGACCGCCTCCTCCTCCAGGAGCCCTTTGATGTCCTGCTGCCGCCTCTGCCCCCAGGCTCAGAGCCCCCAGGGTCGGGGTTGTGCACTGACACCAGCGCCCACTCTCAGCTCAGGATCCATGTCCCTGCCTGCCGTAGTGTGGGCTTGGATGCTGTTTGTGCAGAGTCTGTGCTCACTCCCACCAGCTATTGCAGGAATGATCCTTGCTTGCCAGGCAACCTTGGGTTAGTCACGTCACCCACTGCTGCACCCCTGGAGCAATCTCCCCTTGCTTCCTGCAGGCACCCCATTGACCTTCTTTAGACTGGAAGCCTAAAGAGCATAGGAAATTAATTCCTTCCCTCCCTCCGCTCCCCCAGGCAGAGGCTCGGCTCAGCAGGCTGTGTGCCCTCCTGGGATCACAGGCCTCTTTGACTGCCCCCTCCCTCCCCCTTGTATTTTGGAGGATGTTTAACAAGGGAGATGGAGGGGACAGCTCAGCTGGGGGGAAACAAAGGCGCCTTCAGAGCTCGCTCCATGCCTGCCGTGCTGCGTGTGCCGGCTCAGCGCCGGCGCTCGGGGCGGTGCTGATGAGCTCACCCGCCTGCCATGCCGGGCCACAGGCCTGGCTTATCGGGCACCCCTGGCTCTTGTGTGTGCTGTGGGGTCTCCTCACCCCCCTCACAGCCTGCTTTGGCACTATAAATAGAAACCCGCCTGCCCTTCTGCCCCCGGCTGGCCCACAGCCCTGACACAAGAGCTGGTGGCCGTGATGGCAGATGTCCTACATGTGGCAGGGGATGCGGATGCTGGTGAACATCCCTGCCTGGGCTTTTGTGTGCTGTGGGAATGGGGATGCTGGTGAACATCCCTGCCTGGGTGTCAGTGTGCTGTGTCAAGCCAATGTAGGGAGTGTGCGTGGCCCCCATCCCCTCTGTGGGAGCTCATGGCCAGGTGAGAGCCTGCTGAGCTGGGGCAGCAGGAATATGGGTGACTCCCTAGATGTTTGCGGGTGCTGGGTGGACAGGGGATATATTGCTTTATGTTCCAGCTGCTTCCTTGCTGGTCCCCTGCCTCTCCAAGCCCTGCAGGGAAGGGTGTCTCACCCAGCCTGGAGACTACCACTGCATTGTTGAGCAGGAGCCTGCTCCCATCCTGCCTGTGAAGCACTCTGCAAACCTCCCAGGGAAGATCTGCCCTTCTTCCCTCCCCTCCTGCCTTTGCAGAGGGGCCATGGGAGCTGGGTGCTTACCCTTGTACATCATGCACAAGGCTCTCACATAGTCAGAGTAGATCTCCACCATGGGAGGTGTGTGCTGGAGAGGACCAGTGAGCAGAGCATCAGCAGGACCTGGATCCTGTGGCTACTTGTCAGCTGTGGGATGTTATTCCAGCTTGTGGAGCTGGAGTCCCACTTCTCGTCGTTGCCCTCTCCTTCCCCACGGTATGGGGCATGCTTGCAGCTCCCCTGCTGTCAGCTTTTTCCTCCTGGAACAGTGCTGAGGCTGCCTGGGACTACCTGTCCTGGTTTGGCCTGCCCTCGGGAGATGGGCACTGGCAAGGCTGCTCTGGCCGAAAGGGCTGAGGCTGCTGTTTAGCTTGGCACTGGGGAGGGAGGAGGAAGCAGAAGGTCTGTGGAGATAGAAGCTGGGGAGGCAGGAAGGGACTTGTGAGCCACATCCTGCCTTGCATCCTGGGAAGGTGACAGTTTGGAGCTGGACACCCAGTCTCCTTGCTCAGGGGCTCGTCTTGGCTGGGCACTGATCTGCTTCAACCCACTCATGCTGGGCTCCTCTTCAGCCAAAACCCTTTGAATCACTAGTTGGTTTTACTTCACTGTCCCTGCTTTGGGCAGCAATGCCCGACTCACTCCATACTCCTTACATCAGTATGGGGAATCCCATCAGCAACTCAGCATCCTGCCCTTCCCCTGGGGAATATACCCCATGCCAGCCCTCACTGCTGCCCATCTCTGCTCTGCCGAGGCCCTTCTGCTGGCAGAGCCTGGAGGGGAGCGGTGGGGACAGGTACAGCCCAGGCAGGGTGAATCCAATGCTCTGTGCTGCTGGGGCACATGTTCTCCCCTACTTGCAGGCCATCCCCATAAGTCAGAACATCTGAGCTGCCTCTGTGGTGACCCCTGGCTTCTCCTCCTGTCCCTGGAGACCCAAATCCAGCTGTGTGCCACCCCAGCTGTGCTGTGAGGACTTCCAGTTGCTGCCAAGGAGAAGGGATCCCGTACTGAAAGAAACTGCAGCTCCTTTTTCTGCCCTCTGTAGCCTCCAGAGCCCTAGGTTTGCTGGTGTCCCTGGGCTTGGCCTCTCCAGTTCAGGCCATTTCAGGTGCTGGATCCTACTGGAGCTGCCCTGGGGGCCAGTGGAGCTGTGTGGGTGTGTGGTCCTGGGTAGAACAGAGGCTTGGCTTTGGATCCAGCTCAGTTTTGTCTTATCCTGCTTGGAGGAGATAAGGTACAGGAAAAGACCTGGGATGAGGATGTTGATGCACGTGCAGAAGTGAGGGTGTGGGAGCTCATGAGTGATTTGGAGTCCAGAGTTCGCCTTGTTAAGTCCTTCCCATTCTTCCCATCCTTGGTCAACATGTTTTCCTAAACCTGTTGTTCAGCTGCTGCCATCACTGTAAATATTGCCTTCAGTGATTAATTTTTTTTTGTACCCCTGCTCTGACATGGAAACATCCAAGTGTTTTTGGGAGCCTTTCCACATGGGTACCCCAAAGCTGCAGTGTGCTTTTGGTTTGTAAAAACTGATGGTTTCAGCACAGCAGGGGAATATGAACATCACCCAGCAGATGAGGGTTGGAGAGAACATCTCTGGGTGGCACTGCCAGTTGACTCTGGAGATGGCACCTGGCTTTCCCTTCCTTCTTTTCCCTCTGTGACCTGCCAGCTAAGGGGCACCAGCAGCAACAACACACAGTGAGGCAGACAGGGGTGTAGTTTTATCTACATGGAAAAAAATGTGTGCTAAGCCCTTTGACAGATGTCCAATAGCCTGTGGAGCTGGTGTTTCCATTCTCAGACTGCATCCTGGAGTCTGTGTGCAGGTGGAAGAGCTTGTGCATGGAAAAGAGCACATGTGCACTTAACCGGGAAAAACCCTCATCCTGGTCATACTTCTGCCTTGTCTTAATGCCAGCACCCTGATATCCCCTTGTTGATGGGCTTTTTCCTGCTCCCCCCAGTGCTGGACCAGCTCCTGCCAGAGCTCAACGTCTTGCTCAAGCTGCTGGACCATGAGTACCTGAGTGCCACCACACAGGAGAAAAAGCTGGCTGTCTCCACCATCCTGCAGAAGCTACAGCCACCTGCAGGTCTGTGTCCCTGTGCTGTGGTGCCCAGTGGCTGTTCCCAGGGGCAGTGGGTGTCCGCAGCAGCTGCCCTGGGAGGTCCTGAACACAACCCCAGCAGGGCAGGGAAAATTTTCTGCAGGGTGGGGATGAGCCCAGTGCATGCTCAGCACCCTCAGGGCACTTTGCTCCCTGCTTTCACTTCCCAGCTCCTCCCTGCCCCAGGAGTGGGGCCTGGCATCAGCCCTGCCGTGACTGCAGGGGGGCTGGTCCCTGCGGAAACACCGCTCTGCAGAGCCCTTCCTGCCACAGCTTCTGCTGAGCGCAGGGGTTTCCGTGGGAAGGCCAGGAGGACTGTGCACCTGGGGCTTCACAGCCTTCCCCCCTTCCTGTTCTCCTGGTGGGGTGGCAGCATCCCTGGGGGCTTCTCCACTCCCTGGGTGCCTGCACTGGAGGAGTGCCCATGGCTTGGGTCCTTGGGCTGGTGTTTGTGGGGAGGAGGGTGCCAGTGCTTGCTTCAGCCACCCTGCCTGCCCCAGGCTCAGAGCATCCCCCTTGTTTCCAGGGAAGGACGTGGAGTACATGTACGTCAACACAGCATCCCTGAGCAATGGCACCAGCTTCGTGGAGTCTCTCTTTGAGGAGTTTGGTATGTGTGGCTGACCTGGAGTGATGCCCCAGGGGGTCACGCTGGGTGGATGCAGTGCTGGTCCTGGGGTTCCTGTTAGAGTCCCTTCCCTACAGGAAAGGAGAGTGAAAGCTGCATCCTTGTGGCAAGGGTGAGCATCATCATCCCAGGTGCTTGTTCCCACTCCCCTCTAGCTGTTTGGGGGCTGACCACAGAGAATTCATGCACCAGCTGTGTTTACCAATGATGTCCATCTCCTGGCACCTTCCCAGTGAAAGGCCATGGGTGATTGCCTTGGGGATCCCTGGAGGGCATGGCTGGGGAGGTCAACTCTATTTTCCTGCTCCCTTCACCCTCTCCATTTACCCTGGGCAGACTGTAACCTTCAGGACCTCCAGGACATGCAGGAGGAGGAGGGGGATGCCAGCGATGGTGTTGGCTTGGAGCTGGCAAGGAGCCAAACAGCAAAAACTGTAAGTCCCTGGGTGCCCACCTGCAAGATCTGCTCTGCACCTGCATGGGGAAGTGGTGGTGGCCAGGGCTGGGATTCATGACCCTCTCCACTGCCTAGATAATGCCGTGGTGTTTCTGCCATAGGTTCCCGTGGATCCTGCTCCACCACTGCCCACCACTCCCCCACCTGAGGATTACTACGAGGAAGCCCTTCCCCTGGGCCCCGGCAAGGCCCCTGAGTACATCACCTCCCGCAGTAAGTCCTGCTCCATGCTGAGGCAGCAGGAGGGTAGGGGGAGTCCCAGAAGCTGCCCACTGCATCCCCACACCTGCCTGCCCCCCTGGAAAAACAAGCAGCCATTGGTGGGCTTGACAGCTCATTTTGGGGAAGGAATTGTCACTGCTCCCACCAGCATTGCTCCCATTCTACTCCCTTCCCATCCCACTGCACTGGTGGGAATTGTTTGCTTCAACTCCACTGGGAATGGGGTGGTGGGGAGAGGTCAGAGCCACAGGGGACTGAGATGACCTGGGAGGGTGTGCTTGGCTCTGCCCCAGCTCACAGGCTCACTGCTCAGAGCATCCTTGATGGGAAACCAGTGTAACAGCCCCAGCTCCCTCTGATTCCTCTGCAGACAGCTCCAGCCCCCCCAACTCCATCGAGGATGGCTATTACGAGGATGCAGACAGCAACTACCCCGTCACCAGGATAAATGGGGAGCAAAAAAATTCCTGTAGGTATCTGGGTGCCTTTGACAGGGAGGGGAGAGCTTTGACAAATCCAGCCCCAAGATGGGGCTTGAGCACTGGTGGGGTTGAGGCTGAAGAACCACTCACATGTTGGACACTGCTGGGCAAAAAGCAAGGAGCGCGAAGTGGTGTTTGTCACACAAGCCAGAGCCCTCGTGCTGATGCAATCGGTGCTGTCTGTCACCAGCACTGGGAGGGATGTCCCTGCCTGTGCAGCTCTTGTGCCCTGTGTGAGGAGCCTCTGCCATGGCAGAGGAGGGTTGGGGAAGGACAGCCCAGCTCCTCCGTGCCCTGCGTGGGAGGTGTGGGGCAGAAGGCCCGCGTCAGCCTCCACTGCAGGTAGAAGTTTAATCCAGGCTTTCAAAGTCTGAGCCTCTGAAAGAAATAAGGGGTCTGGATAGATGCACCTGGGACTGGCGCTTGGCCCATCCTGCCAGGATTCAAAGGGAAATGGAGATGGCTGGGGCCAAATGCTGCTGTTTCCAGAAGTTGACATGGAGTCCATCTATCCAAGCACCCAGCCCAGGCTCTGTGCTGGAGTCCATAGGGTGTGGGGAGCCCTGGCAGTGCCCTGGCAGTGAGGGTGCCTGGCAGGCAGGGCCCCAGAGTCCCTTTTGGGGTGACTCCCCTGCTTCCTTCCAGACAATGACTCGGATGCCATGAGCAGCTCTTATGAGTCATATGACGAGGAGGAGGAGGAGGGGAAGAGCCAACAGCTGACACACCAGTGGCCATCAGAGGAAGCCTCCATGAACCTGGTGAAGGATTGCAGGATTTGTGCTTTCCTGTTGCGCAAGAAGCGCTTCGGACAGTGGGCCAAGCAACTCACCATCATACGAGACAGCAAACTGCTGGTGAGCCTGAGCTGGTGGGGGACAGAAACTCCCTTGGTGTGTTATGAGGGTGGTTGAGCTGAAGAAAAATAGCACTTTCCAAGCCAAGACCCTTCCACAAGGCTGCCACTGCCCTGCAGCACATGCAGCGGGCTGCCCTCACTTCCCTTGGAGAGCTCACATTTTTGAGACAGCATGGAATGTGAGGGCACCCTGCAGGCCTCGGCCACTGAGGCTGTTGGAAAGCCTGAGCCACTTCCAGCTGTGCCACCTGTGAGGGACCAGAAGGGACCACCGGCATGACAGACAGACAGGTTTTAGCTGAGCCCTCTTCTGAGCTGAGCAGTTCTTTGCTTCCCCTAGTGCTACAAAAGCTCCAAGGACCGACAGCCACATGTGGAGGTGCCCCTGGGCACCTGCAACGTCATTTACGTCCCCAAGGATGGGCGGCGCAAGAAGCACGAGCTGCGGTTCTCGCTGCCGGGGGCCGAGGCGCTGGTGCTGGCTGTGCAGAGCAAGGAGCAGGCTGAGGAGTGGCTGAAGGTACCACAGCTGCCCCCTGCTTCTCCTCAGGGGCCACTGACTCCCCTTGTCATCCTCCCTGGCTGAGGTGGGGAGGGGGTTGCCCTGGGAAAGGTCTTGCCCTGCTGGAATTGGAAGGGGGCTTTGCTCCTGTCTCTTATCAGCTGGAGGGGCTGACCGGCTGCTTCCCAGAGCCTGGGCGTCTCCAGCACTGATAGCCCCTGCGGGTGGGGATATTTGCTCTCCCCCTCCTCTTCCCTGTGGCCCTTTCCTGCCTTTGTTCACGGGCGGGAAGCGGGGGCTGCGGGGAAGGGGCCGCGGGTGGGAAAGGAGCCTCTGAGCACACCACAAACCCAGCTGTTACCCCAAATGTGGGAGAACAGGGTTATTTTACACAGCCAGGACAAGTCACACTGTGTCTGCCTGTAAAACGAGGGGCTCTCTAAGTGTCCTGTGCTGGCACAATGACTCTGGTTTGGGAACCAAGTATCTCACGTCTGACATTTCCAAAATCTCTGACAAAATCCAGGTTGCAGTTTTTCAAAACTGGTTGCAGTTTTGAAGGGGCCAAAGTGTGTGCAATCTCACAGGCAAGCCAGGCTTTTCCCCTGAGCAGGGCTCACTGCCCTGTACAGTGGAGACCAGGATCTAATCCCACAGTTCAGCCTGGCTCTGGCAGTGAAGGAGTTGAGCCAGGGAGGGCAGCCCTGGTCCTCGAGTCCATCTTAAGTGACTGCTGGGGCTGTCTCTGCAGGTGATAAAGGAAGCCAGCAGCCCGGCAGCGGGTGGGATGGAAGCCCCCACCTCCCCAGTGATGCCGTGCAAGATGGACCTGGATAAGGTGATGGTTTCTAAGGGCCCTACCAAGGTATTGCATGGGGCTGCTGCAGCCAAGCCTGGGGAACTCGGGGCTGGGGGAGCCCCAAACTCCTGGGGCTGCACAAGGAGCCCTTCCCATTCTCACAGCAACTCTGCAGGGCTTCCCACGCTGGGGAAGGGGAGCAAGAATGGGTCTCAGAGACGTCCCAGCCCTGTGCAGGGGGCACGAAAGGCTAACAGTGGCCACTGCTGGGGGCTGCACAAGGGGCACTGCTGACAGGGTTCTGCTCCACTCGCCCCACAGCGGCTGTCTCAGGAGAAGCACACCTCGGACTCGGACAGCGCGGCCATGGGTGACACTGGCTCCTCGGCGGCCCGCAGGGAGCACAGCGAGCACGGTACGGCCCCTGCCCTAGCCAGGGGCACCACAGCTGGGGAGCACCCTCTCCAGCGAGGAGGGAGCCCGGAACATGTGCCAGGGGCACACAGCTACCCTGTCCTTTCCTTCCAGGGAAAGGCAAAAAGAGCGGCTTGGCTGACTTGAAGGGCTCAGTGAGCCGAGCGGCAGGGAAAAAGATCACCAGGATCATCAGCTTCTCCAAGAAGAAGCCTTGTCCTGAGGACACACAGACCTCGTCTACCGAGGAGGACATCCCCTGCTGTGGTTCGTGTGGGCTGGGGGCAAAGATGGGGCTTGGCCCAAGTGGGAGTGGAAGCAGTGGGGTGTGACATCCTTTCCCTCAGAATGGCTATAGGGGGTAAGTGGACAGTGGGGTGGGGACAAGTCACCAATCTGCTGGAGGGCTGTGACAGTGTCACAGGCTGTGAAATGCTGCCCAGTCCTGCTCTGTAAATTCCTGTGGTGAGGAGGGAAGGTGGTAGTGGTCACCCGCATCCCAGAGAACAGGCTTGTGGGACTGTGTGGTACCAAGCTGGCACCTCAGCTGGGTCCATGGTATCCCAGGTGGTTCTCTGTGAGAAAACTGAGGCACAGAAGGACTGAATGAGAAGGGAGCCATGCTGTAACCTCTGGGCAGCTACTAGTCTCATTAAAGCCTCCCTGAGGTCCAGCCGAGCAAGCACTGATACCCTTCCCTCCCCCTGCCACTCCCAGGCTACCTCAGTGTCCTGGTTAACCAGTGCTGGAAGGAGCGCTGGTGTTGCCTCAGAGGCAACACCCTCTACTTCCACAAGGACCGCACCGACCTACGGACCCATGTGAACGCCATTGTGCTGCGGGGCTGTGAGGTGGTCCCTGGGCTGGGCCCCAAACACCCCTTCGCCTTCCGCATCCTGCGCAACGGGCAGGAGGTAACCGTGCTGGAGGTGAGTGACGGGCAGGGTGTGCCAGGCCCATGAGGAGGGGAATGCCAAGCTGGAGGAGCATCCCTCGTGATGATCAACACTCTCATGCAAGCAGTGCCTTGTTTTCCACTCTCCTGCATGTTAAGGAAGCTCAGGGCATCACTTGGGTGAGCCTGGAGCAGCCACGCAGGTACTTGCAGGCTGGAGCAGGAAGGAGGCTGGCAGGGCTGAAGCAGGCAGGCTGTAGGGGGTGGCTGGGGGTTTGGGATTCCTGCATGTGCCTGTGGGCTTTCTCTTGAACCCTCCCAAATCTTGCATGCACCTTTTGTGTGTAGAGGGTGATTCATGCAAAGCAAGGCTTTGCATCAGGAGGCAGGAGCGAGGGAAGGGTCTGGGAGCTGGGGATACACCCCAACTCTTTCTCTCTCCTGCAGGCAAGCTGCTCCGAAGACTTGGGTCGCTGGCTGGGTCTCCTCTTGGTGGAGACGGGCTCCAAGACGGCACCAGAGGCCTTGCACTATGACTACGTGGATGTGGAGACGATTGCCAACATAGTGACAGCTGTGAGGCACTCCTACTTGTAAGGCTGTCCTCCTGCTGTCCCTGGAGCTGTGTTATGCTGGGGATAGTGATCCTTAGCCCTGTGGGCTCCCTAGAAAGAGCACAGGCTGGGATGTGGTTTGTGCTGTCATCTTGGTGACAGCCAATGTCCCAGGGGTTGTTTCTCCTTGGGCAGGATGGAAAGCAGAAAGTGTTTCATCAAAGTTGATGAAGGACTTGAGATGGATAGGGTAGGGGAGAGTGCTCATAAGTGAAACCGGGAGAGCAATGCAGGAATCCCTCTGAGATAGAAGGGCTACCTGAAGGCTGGCAAGGATGTCCTGGAAAGGAAGACCCCATCCCTCTTTCTGCAGGTGGGCCAGCTCCTCCCAGGATCACCAGCCAGACTCCTCCCGTGTGGTGTACGATGACGTCCCATATGAGAAGGTTCAGGTGAGCACGACTTCATATCTCTCCCTCTCCCACTGCTGAAAGTGCCCTGGGGAGCTGTGGCCAGGCTGTGGTGGCCCCATGGGTGTTTCAGCACCCTCTCCCTTCCATCCCCACACAGGCCGAGGAGGAGCCCGGGCGGCCAGCAGGAGCCCAGGTGAAGCGCCACGCATCCTCCTGCAGCGAGAAGTCACGGCGGGTGGACCCGCAAGTGAAAGTGAAGAGGCACGCCTCAAGTGAGTGGGAGTGCTCGGCCACAAACCTCCCAGAGGAGGCCTGGCCAGTGTGGGAGGGGGCTGTTTCCCAGAGGGGTCTGCAGCCAGGCTGGGGCTGGCCGACCCCAGCACATGGGTGATGGGCTTTGCCATGCTAGCTCAGCTGGACTGTGGATGACATTGGTGCGTTCGGAGTCACAGCCTTCACTATGGGCTCCCCTTGTGCGTGCAGGTGCCAACCAGTACAGGTATGGGAAGAACCGGGCCGAGGAGGATGCACGGCGATTCCTGACAGAGAAGGAGAAGCTGGAGAAGGAGAAGGCATCGATCCGCAGCGAGCTGATGTTGCTGCGGAAAGAGAAGCGAGAGCTGCGGGAAGCCATGAAGGGCAGCACGGGTAGGTTGGTGCCACCCGAGCACTGCGGCTGCTCAAAGGCACTTGGGCACAGCAGGGAGGTGCATAGCTGGGGTGGCACGGGGACACTGGGCTGGCAGTGACAGTGTGGCTGTGAGCTGGGCTGGCTGCAGCACACTGCTGGGCTGGCAGCCCCATCTAGTGTCCCCATCCAGGAGGATGGGTGGATTCTCCATCCTGTAGCCTCATCCCCAGGCCAAGGCACTGAGCTGTGTGCATTGTGCCAGCAGGGACAAAGCTGCAGGAGCTGGAGCAGCGGGTGGCCGCGCTGGAGGAGCAGTGCCGGCAGAAGGAGGAGCGCCGCGTTGACCTGGAGCTCAAGCTGACCGAAGTAAAGGAGCAGCTGAAGCAGTCGCTGGCAGGAGGGCCGGCCCTGGGGCTGGCCATGACCACGAAGGCTGAGAATGGGGTATGCATCCCTTTTTCCCTCTCTATCACGGCTCCAACTTCCACCAGCAACAGAGTGTCAGGGGAGCAGCACTCAGGGAAGAGGGGATATCGCTGTGGCTTTGTCCCATTGTGGACAGAAGTGTGTCAATTAGGTTTGGCCACAGCAGTCTTGACCTCATGATAGTCTGTGCTTTTTTTTTTATCCCGTTGTTCTTGCTTTCTGGGTCTGCTAAACCCTTCTCCTTCTTGCTTCCTCCTTTCCACAGGAAGCTACAAACAAGCCAAACGGAAGCCCCCCTGAGCACTTGGTCCCTGTTAACTGTGCAGCCGAGCTGAGGAAGAGAAGTCCCTCCATCATCCCTGCCAACAAGGGAAACGTGCTGCGGAAGGCCAAGGTCCTGCTTTACTCTCCCTCTCCTCCTTGGCCCCACAGGAATTCTCAGTCTTTGTCCCATCCCCCTTGCTTTGGGGACTGGGAATGCTCCTTACCCCAAAGCTGACAGGGTCCCCTGCAGGCAGGATGACTCAGTGCAGCAAGGGCCAGGATTGCAGGGAAATTTAGGAAGTGCAGGGCTGGGTGAGCACTGGGAAAGCATTGCCTCTACACTGCCCAGGGCAGCAGCAGCAACCCCAGCACCTGAAAATGCTGCGATGGTCTAAAGCCCCCAGTAGAGAGAGATGCCTTTGAGGGGCTCTGTGTTTGCTTCTCCAGCAATGTCTCCTCATTCTCTGCTTTTATTTTATCTTTCTCTGCAGGAATGGGAAAAGAAGCAGACTTAAGCCAGCCTGCCAAGCCCCCAATGGACACTGGGGCTCAAGGAGCTACAAGCCCCCTTTCTCCAAGACACTGGGAGGGTGCTGGGAAGGCATGGTGGGAAGAGACATTCTCCCAGACCCCACCACTGGGGCACCATCTGCCTCATGGGCAACACTACAAACCAGGGGGAAGGGGGAGGGAGGGGGATTTGGGAGGTGGGTGGGGAAAGGGAGAGTCCCTTATGGATCAGGGTCACATACTACTGGGAAACCCATCTCTGGGGGGAGCCTGCCCCAGGGCCAGGAGTTCGACACAAGGTGCGCGTGCCCGTGGTGGTGCATAAGGAAGGAGGGGAGAGCCTGGGAGCTGGCAGTTGGCACTGCCCAGCAGGCACTCTGATTTATCAGGATCAGGGTGTGTCCAGGCTAACACTTTATAAAGCAACGACAGACTCACTGGGGATTTTTAGCTCCCTCAGTATTGGGATTCATGAGCTGCTCAGGACCAGACACTTCAGAGATGCTGATCACTCACCCTGCTCACTGCTCCCAGCTCTGCAGGGTCTCATCTCAGGGTTCCTCATGTCTCGAGCTTCCTGTGCCTCAACCAAGTGCCTTCGTCCAATATTTCCTTCTTGTCTTCCAGGCAGTAAGGGTGAGGGCATGCTGCCTTCCCTTGGGAATGAAGGAAGCTCAAGTGTCAGCATTTGAAAGCAAATTAACAGTGGACACCTCTCACCCTTGCTAAACAGCTTAGAAGTGCTGCAAAGGGCTGAGGCTGGAGGCAGCCCTGCTCTCTGCCCTAGTCCCATGGCTTTCAGGGGAGTGGGGAAGGGGCAGGGCTGTGTCCTGGCCAACAGTGCATTCACACTATTGCTGCTGCAGTCAGACACAGTTTGCCAAGGCATGTGGTCAAAATGGAGTGAGGGGAAGTTTAAATTAAATAAAAAAACCCAGAAGTGCTATCAAATGGGGGGATTGGAACAGAACAGAGAAACAGAAGAAGGTCATTCAGCACAGGCAGAAACAAGGGACAGGAATGAAAAGGAAAGGCCCAGGCTTTTACACTGGGAACAAGGGAGTCAGACCATCACCCATTCATGCTATCACTGCCACAATTAACCTCTGGAGCTCGCTCTTTCAAAGCCCTGCATTAGTAACTAGGTAAGCAGCTTTTAATAAAAACACTGGCACCGGCCCACTTGTTCCTCTGGCTGAGGGAGTGTGGCAGGAAAGCTTCTCCTGCTCACAGGGAAGTGGATCAGGGTGGGTCTGGGGTGGGCTCAGCACCCCTGCAGCAGCTTGGATGGGCAGGTTGGAGGAATCTTGTACACAGGATTAGTGATTGCTGTTAGTTCAGAACCCTGTGCTCAGCTGTCTGCTGTCCAGCCTCAAGGGTGCAGGAATGATGGTGGTGCTGGTCCTCTTCTTGGCAGCAGCTTCTGTGTGCTGCTTCTCATTGCTGCACCATTCCATTTCACTTCAGAAAAGTGTAATAACCCTGTGCTCAAAGCATCACCTCTGCCACTAAAGAAACAAGGAGCCTGTGCCCACAGTACGGAGAAATGGAGCTGGACTATGAAAACATGTCAGAGAATCCCAGAGTGATTTGGGCCGGAAGAGACCTTGATGATCATCTCGTTCCATCCCCTGCCATTGTCAGGGACACCTTCCACTAGACCATGATGCTTCCAAGCCCTGTCCAGCGTGGCCTTGAACACTTCCAGGGATGGGGCTGCCACAGCTTCTCTGGGCAACCTGTGCCAGGGCCTCACCACCCTCACAGGAAAGAATTTTTTCCCAATATCCCATCCATCCTTGCTGTCTCAGTAGGAAGCCGTTCCCCCTTGTCCTGTCACTCCAGGCCCTTGTAAAAAGTCCCTCCCCATCGTTCACGCTGGCTCCCCGTGAGGTCGACCCCAGTTGTGAAGCAGCCTTGGCCAAGGCCTTGGGGTTTGGTTAATGTTTATTCACCGGCAAGTAAGGACCACTCGCTGTCTCCTCCACCTCAGCGGGTCTCACCGAGCCTCTCGCAGTCCTTTACTGAAGAGGTGAAACCTGTCCCATTATCACCCCTTACCACCGCGCAGCCAGTGGCAGGAGCCGTGTGTCCAGGGCCGGGGGGACCGGAGCTGTGTGCTCGGAGCCGCGTCCAGGACCAAGGCCGAGTCCAGGGGGACAAGTGTTGTACATCCAGATCCCACTCCCGGCGTCCCGGAGCAGCGTGCCCGGGGCCGGGCGGGGCATCCTCCCGCATCCCCGACCCCGTCCGGCCGAGGCACCGCCCGCCGGTGCCCGCAGGGCCGTGTGGGATCTGTAGTTGTCGGCGGCGCCGGCGCAGCGCTGCCGCCTCATCCCTCCATCCCGCCCGGCGCTCTGCGGGGCCATGGCCGCCCGCTCCCTGCGGCGCTTCGGGACCCTCCTGCCGCTCTGCGGCTCGGCGAGGCAGGGCAGGTACGTGGGGCGGAGTGGGGCGGGCTGGGGGGGGACCCGGGGGGTCCCGCTCCCGTGGAGGGCTCGGGGCGAGACGTGGCAGCGCCGCGGGGCCGGGCCCGGGCAGGCGCCGCGCCGGGGGCGGGAACGGGAGCGGACCCGGACCCGGACCTGGATCCGGATCCGGACCTGGATCCGGACCCGGACCCGGACCTGGATCCCGACCCGGACCCGGACCTGGATCCCGACCCGGACCCAGACCCGCATCCGGACCCGGTCTCACCCGGACCCGCACCCGGTCCCCGCCGCTCGAGCATCATCCCCCGGGAGGTCCCCGCATCACCGCCCAGACCCGCACGCTGCCGACCCCCGCCTACTCAGCAGGCCTGGAGTAAAATTAAAACTCCAATAACCAAGTTCTTTCCTGGAAAAATATGTCTTTTTGAGTAAAAAATTTAATTTTAATTTTTAAGGAAGAGGGTTTCCGTGCTCTCTGAGTCACGTTGTGTGGTGGTTTCCTGCCACTGCGGGTGATTTCTGTGTCTCGCCCATCTGAACCATTTATTCATGAACTACATGTTTAATGCGTTCCCTGGATTTTATTTTTGGTGGTGAAGCAACACCCGTGCTATCAGAGTGTTTTGGATGGTCACAGGGAGAGAATCCATTTAATTGTGTCAATATTTAGGCAGAAAAACAGTGCCCAGTCACGTTTTTGGACATCATGGTATATGGCACCATAAAAATGCTTTGGGGATTGGGGTGAAATGTGGACAGGCAAAAAGGAAGAAAGTCAAAATGCTTATTAGATTTTTTTTCTCCAGAAAAGAAACACAACCAAAAGACCATTTAGAATGCAATAAAATAATTCTGCAGAGTGGAATAGAAGTAAGTGTGTTTGGGACTAAATGGGAAGATGTGTGTCAGGAAATTCTTCCTCCTTCATGTTCACTCATTTGTGTGAAAACTGGTTTGCCCCTCCTAAAATGTGGACTGAATTTGAAATAGGTGACTGATGGAGCTCAGCAGGCTTCTGTTGTGGAGGATCCTGGGACCTGACCTCGGTGTGAAGCTTCTCTTTGTACACAAAGTTCTTTGTGGCCTTGCCTGGGTCACTCCCAGTGGGAACAGCTCCGTGAGCAAGGCAGGGGTGATGGGGCCCAGGCTCCCATCCTGGGACTCCTTACCCTGGACTGGCTTAGTCTGGTTTAAGGAGCCTCCTGCCCAATTTACAGCCATCCTGTGTGGAGGTGCACTACACAAGCTTGTTCTCCAGCTTCACTGAAGAAGAATCCACACAGTGTTATAGAATCAGAGAATATCCCGAGTTGGAAGGGACCCACAGGGATCATTAAGTCCAACTCCTGGCTCTGCAGAGGACACCCCAACAGTCCTACCGTGTCCCTGAGAGTATTGCCCAAACACTACTTGAGTTCTGGCAGCCTTGGGGCCGTGACCACTGCCCTGGGGAGCCTGATCAGTGGCCATCCACCTTCTGGGGGAAGAACCTTTTCCCAATATCCAGCCTAACCCTCTCCTGACACTGCTCCAGCCACTTCCCTTGGGTCCTGTCACTGGTCACACAGAGCAAAGATAGGTGAGGAAACTGCAGACTGTGGTGAGGTCTCCCCTCAGTCTTCTCTTCTCCAGCTGAACAAGCCAAGTGCCCTCAGTCATTCCTCACATGGCCCCTCCAGACTCTTCACCATCTTCATGTCCCTCCTTTGGATGCTCTCTAACAGCTTTAGATCTTTCTTACCTTGTGGGGCCCAAAACTGCCCCCAGGACTCTGAGGCCACCCCAGTGCAGAGCAGAACAGGACAATCCCTGCCTCGACTGTGTTAATCTCTGGTATCACTCCCTGGTGAAACAGAGCAAAGGAATTGGGAGTAATTAGATTTCCTTCCAAAGCAAGCTCATCAGAGAAGAAACACTGATGCAGATGTTTCTGTGTGTCTCAGCAGTTGTGTGCTTTGTCATGCTGATTTGTGAGGAGGAAGGAGTGTTTTAGGAGGGGTGGCGAAGGACCCTTGTGTTTAGAGGGGGCATGACAGTCACCTTGGGATGTTTGGGTATGGTGCTATCCTGCCTGTGCTCCAGAAGGAGGTGATACTGTTGTATATCTGACCAGAGACTTGTTCTCATCATTTAAATTCTAATCTTTAAGGACAATTGGCTTAAACCATGTGGCTGCAATCAACTTCTCTGCTATATCTGATCTGTTTGGCTTTCTGTGACAGCCTTTGTCAACCTTTTGGTATCGCCAGCTTATTTGTGTAACCCCTTAACACGCCCTGAGACTTCCACGTGTCCGTCACTTAAGGATGTGTCAACTTCCTCCCGTGGGATTTCTGCCTATTTTTAGGGCAGCTGTGATCAAGACAGTGTTTAGGAGATGGAGCAGAGTCAGTGGACAGGCTGTAAATAGCACTTGTCCTTTTCTGTGGAGTATCTTTTTTCATCCTGAAGGAAGAAGTAAATTGAGTGGCATTTTCAATCCTCCATAAGAATCCTTCCTAAGAACTCCCTTTGGAGCCAGTCTGTGGTTCTGGTTTCTTGCCTGCAACTTCTAAGGCAGGCTCATCTGAGCAGCACGTGATACCCAGGGCATGTTCCTGCACGGGGGAGTGTTCTGTAAGTTGGTTTCACAGGCTGGAGAGAGGAGTCCATGCAGGGAGCTCCCTGCTCCACGTAGGCAAGTCCCTGGAGCTGAGGCACCAGCTCATCCATGACCCTCTCCTCCTACGCTCCGAAACACACCCATTCCTGTAGAGTAACTCTCTTGCAGAGGAAAATGTCTCACTAACCTTTGCTTCTTGGGTGCAGAAGAGTTAAGTGAGTTGCATAGCCTATTTTTAATACACTGGAGTCTAATCTGTGAGAGGCCCTGCAAGATTTCTCAGTTGCATTTCAGGTTGCTTGGTTCATCTGTAGTGTGGCTGATTTCCTTCCCCGCAGCTCTTTAAATGAAATGTGAGACGATAAAGGACAAACCTTGTAGTTGGTGCTTAGCATGGACACACCTTTATGTGCAAAGAAAGCTTCACAGATTGATTTTGAAGGCTTGGTGAAGGGGGTCCTGCTCTCTCCTCCCCTCCAGTCTAGTTTACTTTTTGTAAATTTGAGAAAGTGCTGTGTTAATCAGTCAACAAAGTAAGTGTGACAGGCATTTTAAAAATCATTCAAGATGGGGTGTTGTTCCCCAAACAGATCTATCTGCAGCCAGGGGTAAAATGTGGTGGGGTTTTTTTCCTGTGTTAGCATTCCTGGAGCCCTAACCCTAACCCTCATCTGGTTCTTTAAAGATTAGTATAAGGAAGGTCCTATCCTAGAGCAAGTGTAAGTAGCAGAAGCACTTTCAAACTTGTATTTGGCATGTCATTTGTTGAAAAGGAGTGGTTTAACATACAGATCATATTTTAAGTACCCACTTAAAAAATGCATATGCAAATATCTTCAGGTGGGAAAAGAAAGTTTGTCATTAGTGTTGTGGGACTTTTAGCAACCTGGTGTTAAAGATTAAGTGAGGGAGCATCTGGGCTGCTAAACACCGGGTGGTAGGAGATGCTTGGTGGTCTTTGGGCAGATACAGATCTCTTGAACTGTGCTTTGGTCCTATAGATGAGCCAGTCTGAACCACCTGCCTGCCACCTAAAGGGGGACACCTTATCCATTCCCCACATCTCACCAGGCTTCACGCGTTTGTCCCCTCTGGTATTGGCACTTGCACTCATCTGATCTGTCAGCAAGCCTATTCAGGGACACAGAAAAGTCTTTTTGTTTTGTAGGGTCAGTTTTCATCTGGTTTAACTCCGTGAAACTTAATTCTGCTCAACTCCAGTACTGGAATAAGGGGAGCAAACTGTAAGCTCAGATGGACTGCTGAACAACACTGAGGTCTCATGAGTGGTTTGATAGACCCCAAAACAAACTGTGCCCTTCTGTGACACCATACATGAGCAATACAGCCTTGCTAAAATGTAAAAAAGCTTAATGGAACAGGCCTGGTAATGTGAACTCAGCTGTATCAATTCTGGGACCTAAATTAGTGTCACGGGCTAGGTGTGCACTTAATGTTTGCAAAACATTGCATACAGGGGCTATAGGACATTGCATAAAGAGGATGTTGAAAGCCCTGCTGAGAGGAAGAGCTCAGGTGTTCCCAAAAAAAGGAGACACCCTTGTAAAGTGTATACTGAAATGTTTCCTGAATGGAGCTGGTTTGGCAGTAAATTGTACTTTGTTCTGCAGACTCTTCCTGATGTAAGGTGTGAGAGGGCGGCGTGGCTGAGGCTTTGGCCTCATGCTGGCAGGAACGGGCCCTGTCTAGGTCAGTTTGTGAAAGCAAGTGTAGCAGGAGGGAGAGTGAAACAGAATCAAGGAAACACAGAATCATTTAGATA
This sequence comes from Platyrinchus mystaceus, assembly GCA_035041135.1. Taxonomy (NCBI): domain Eukaryota; kingdom Metazoa; phylum Chordata; class Aves; order Passeriformes; family Tyrannidae; genus Platyrinchus; species Platyrinchus mystaceus. The sequence continues at coordinate 16,358,342 of JAWWLV010000030.1, forward strand.
AAAAAGATCAGGGAGGTGGTGGAGTCACCATCCCTTGAGCTGTTCAAGGAACGACTGGACGTGGCGCTCAGTGCTCTGGTCTGGTTGACAAGGTGGGGATGGGCCACAGGTTGGACTTGATGATCTTGGAGACCTTTTCCAACCTCAGTGATTCTGTGAAAATTTGACTCTTTTCAAGGTATGCCAGAGAAGTGGTGTACAGCCTCTGTAGTGCCATGTGAGTCTAAAATAAAAGAATTTAAAAACACTCTTTGTGTTTCTGTGCTAATTGTCTGTATTTTCTGAAAAGAGCTAAAATTGTGTGTGGAATCCTATGTATCTTTTTTAAGAGAGCCTGTAATGTCAGTGATGACACTAAACTAGAATTCTCAATGACCCTGATGATATTAACTTTCCGTCTTTGTCACTAGTTTGCATTTCAGAGGGTCCACCTGTGTTTTCAGCACTGCAGCTCAGCAGAGAAATACAGGAGATGAGTGTGGCCCAGAAGATCCCCATGACGAGCCCAACCATCCGCTTACTGACTGTGCCTTGGAGCACAAAGCCATCAAATTGGAAGAACAAGTCCGAGATTTGACTGTGAGTGTGGTGCTGGTGGCACCATGATGTCTTTGGTTTAGTCCCCTTGACTTGGTCTGTCTTTCAGCCCCGGACTTTTCCGTAAATGCTGTAACACATACAAACAGTGTTGCTCTGCCGTGGCAGCCTTCAGAGCAGCTGTTCTCTGAGTGCGAGAGGGGGAAACTCCAGTCTGCATTCCGCAAAAACGCCATCTGTCAGTAGTACCAGCAGCAGGACACTGATAGCATGATCCTGGCAGGCAAAGCTGTGTGTTGGAGTTGGTCTGGTCAGTTCTTTCACAGCACTGTACAGAGGCACTGGCAGTACTTTTGTGCTTTTTTCATTGGGCAATTCTTGAGATAATCAGCCTGAGAATCCTGCACCGAGTGATAAATCATGTGGTCACAGATTTGTGGCTGAGACCATCAGGTGCCTGCTGGAGAAAAGGGTGTCTCAATAGCCACAGTGAGTCACAAAAAAAGCAACAACCTGAGAGCTGGTGTTCAGTTGAATTCAGTCATTCAGTGCCCAGAATACTTCTGGCCTTCACCTGGATCTTTTCAGGGAGTTGCCGTTTTTGGTTAATCAGTAGAAGGATTGCATGTTATAAAAATGCAGAAGCCTGGCACAGCCTTCTGACATGAAGTGGAAGCATTTCTGAAGGGTTCACAACTGTCAGGAGATGGGTTTTACTTCCTTGTTTGATGTCTCCCCTCGCTGTTGTGGTTACAGGAGCGATACCGGAAAGCCTTGGCAGATTCCGAGAATGTCCGGAGGAGAACACAGAAGTTTGTGGAAGATGCCAAGCTCTTTGGTAAGCAAAAGAGCTGCGTTTACTGCAGTGGCCTGTCTGCCTGAGCATAAAATGCTGATCAACAGCTTTTCTCTCCCCCAGTCCTGCCCTTTGTTCATTGTGAAGTCTGGCATGACGTTTGGCCTGGGCTCTTGGTGTCTGGGCTTACTCGCTATTCTGTCTGTATGTCCAGCTGTGTCCCGTCTATCAGGTTTACCTCAGGGACTGTTTTGTGACTATTTAAAAAAAAAATTAGGCCCAGTGCAGCTGAGTGTAGTTCTACTGACTTGGTTGAAATTACAGGCTCGGCTGTATGCTGAGGATTGGCTCCAGCAGGGTGTATTTTACACTCAGCTGTGTCATCAGGTTGTGATCTCCTTTGCTTCTTCCCTTCTGCTCTAGCTTTTAGGAGGTAGATCCTACCTGGGACAACAGTTATCAATCCCTGTGTCAAATATTTAAAATTTCTAAAAGAAGTGTTTTATTATTGGTGAAATGAGCTGGATTTGTGCCTTTGGCAACAGAGGCAGGTGAAGGGGGAAAAAGGTTCTGTTTAATCATTGCAGTTTGTCAGGACCATCTCTGAGAACGAGAAACTGTTTTTTTCCATAATGCACGAATCTCAGGAGCTTGATTGGTAGTTAATTCTAGTAACCTTGAAATTAGAGCTACTGTATTTTCTTACCTTCTACCTGTTGAGCTACAAAATGGCTGATGAGTTCAGGGGTAATCAGCAATGGGATAATTGATACTGAGAGGGGGTTTTTGAGCTCTTTGCATTTTATATGCAATATGCTTCAGATTTGAAGAAAAAATATGTTCTTTATTAGAAGTTCTTCACAGAGTGAGGCACGGGGATTTGTAGAACATTAAAACAGACTCTGGTGCAAGAGGAAAATCTGAAAAAAGGTTGTAGCAAGGTGGGTGTTGGTCTCTTTTCCTAATTAACAAGTGATGAGATAAGAGGAAACAGCCTCACATTGTGCTGGGGGAGGTTTAGAATGGATATTAGGAAAAATTTCTGGCTGGTTTTCCTGAAATTTCTATGGTGTGTAATAAACCACTTCTAGAAATGTATTCGACCTAACCCCATTTTTCTAAGGAAAGAAATTACATGGCTTTCTATGACCAACCCAAGGACCATTTTGTCTAGTCCTTCCACAGTGGTTTTAACTTACAAATAAAATTGGGGATGTACTTTTGAATAGACATGTATTGTTTTTACTTCCCTGCATTGTGTTTGTTCCCCATGGCATTTGTGTGAGCTGCTTGGCAAAACAGTGAAGTCAGTGAGACTGTATGAGAGGGTGTGGAGCAGAGTCCTAAATGACAAGTCTTAGTTGCAAAAAACTATTTGGAGTGAAATACTAATTTTCTGCTTTGTCAGGAATACCTGACATATAGATATCTATATGTTGATGTGTATGGGTGTACATTTCATGTATATGTCTTGATTTGGAGAGTCTTTAGATTAATATTAATGTTAAAGCTTTGGTTACAGAAGACAGTGTCTGCTCTCACTAAATTAACAGTTCAAATCAATTAACAGCTTTAGATGTGCTTTCCAACTGCTGTGACTTTGTGTCTGTCATTGGCACTGTAGCTCTGTGTGCTCTGTAAACTGTCCTCCATTTACTTAGTTCTTCTTTGTGCCCGTAGGGATCCAGAGTTTCTGCAGAGACCTCGTGGAGGTAGCAGATATCTTGGAGAAGACTGCCGAGAGTGCGGCAGGAGAAGCGGAGCCCAGTAACCCAAACCCAACCCTGAAGAAGATCTACGAAGGCCTCTCCCTCATAGAGGCCAAGTTGCAAAGTGTGTTTGCCAAGCACGGCCTGCAGAAGATGAACCCCGTTGGTGGCAGATATGACCCCTACGACCACGAGATCGTCTGCCACATCCCCGCCGAGGGGATGCAGCCGGGCACAATCGCGCTGGTGACGCAGGACGGCTACAAACTCCACGGCCGCACGATCAGACACGCGCTCGTCGGCGTGGCAGTGGAGTCCCAGGAGTGACCTGGGCTCCCCCACTGCCATCTGGGACCTTCCTGAGCTGGGGACCCCCACCCCCAACACTCAGAGCTGCAGCTGCATGTGTTTACTTATTTATTGAGCTAGGTTTGTATCGTATGATGGCTTCTTGATAATGTGTGCGGTCATTTTGCCGTTGATTCGGAGGTACTTGTATATTTAATACTTTTTGGGGTCCATGGAGTAGTAGTAGGAGTCCTACTATTTGTCAGAAACGTGGCACTGTAGCCCCTTTCTCCTATGCTCATTTCTCCATTAAGATTTGTATGGGGAAGAGAGATGGGAGAGAAAGGGAAATTCCCTGAGAGCTAAGGAATCTTGTCTCCTGATTCCATCTCCGAGACAGACTCCTGCAGTCACATTCAGGGAAGTAACTTCTCTGCCTTGTTTTCCATAGCTGTATTAAGGGACTATAATAATACTTACTGACCTACCTCACAGGGATGTGATGAGGCTTTTCCTTTGTAAAGCACTTGGAAAAGTCCAAAGGGACGAGTATTATTATCAGCTGGTTTTGGTGTCTTCCCTTGTCCCCAAGCCCCTCGGATGGGGATGAAGATGATCACTTGAAATGACATTTAGGGGCAGCTTTTTCTTATATCGCTTCAGGAAAAGAATTCTGAATTCATGAAATCTCTGTTGCACAACAGTTGAATGGAGATGAGTGTTTAAAGAGAATTCTCTTGTTTGGTCAGACTAAAATGTTAATATTTCTTCTCCAGGTAAAATTTTGCCTTGCCTCCTTGCCCAAAAGTAAAACAGGGAATAGTGATTTGTGTTGGAGGCAAAAAACTCAAATCTCTTATTCTCCAGCCAAAATGTATATTTTAGAGTGGAGTAATTTCTCTTCCCTGATGGGTATTTGTGCAGCTTTCAAGCATGATAAACTATGTGCTCTTTGTTGCAGCTGCTGGCAAAATGGAGATGTGCCCTTAAGCAGGAAATCTGGACTGCTCTATTTGCTTAGCTCTCCAGTAATGATCCTCAGATAACACTAACTTCAAGTTCACATTCAGATTCTACTTTTGCATGGTCACAGTAAATATTAAACCTTTAGGGTTTTGATGCAAGGAGGAAAATCTTCTCTGCTAAAAGTCTCAAGTGCCCTTGAACCAATTTTAGCAGCAGTGACAAGGAAGCCAGAGAAGCAGGCGGCTGAGGAAGCGAAAGCTGACCTCGAGCTGTCCTCTTAGTTGGAGGCATGTTGTTGTCACAGCACGGCATATGTATTTCCCAGTGGCCGTATTGCCTGGGAGTCCATTTGTCTCAGCTGAAAGGATGCAGTCACTGAGGAAGGATCAGAGTTTTAACCCTTTGCAGAGCAGCAAGCAGTCAAATGACAGAAGAACAGATAAGCCAGCTGTGGTCTGCACTACACAAAACCAGGAATGGTTGTTTTCAGGTTGTTTCTTACTGATTCGTTAATTGCTGCCTTTTTACTTTCTGGAATTGGATCCATGGCCCGACAGATCCACTTCCAAAATGCTTTATTTATAGTGGATGCCATCACTGGTTTGGAAGAAAGCTTATTCTTCTCCCATTCTTTGCAGGCTTTGGTTGCAAAACCCTTTTGTGGTGGACGTCAAGATTACTACAGCTATCGACAGTCTTTCATCTGGGGAGACTGTTTGCAGCTAGTGGGTTGTCATTCCAGAAATTTAAGGAAGATGCACATTTCTAACATGCACCATGCAGCCTGTTTTAGTGCCAGCTGTGGGGTGACTCGGTAGTGGATACTTTTTGGAGTGTGGGTTTCTGCCTCTGCATAGTATGTTCTCAGGCTGGTACTTGAGATTTCAACCCTGAAACTGCTTCCTGGCAGCATTAGCTCACTTTGAACAGACTTCTTTTTTTATCATGTTGTTGGGAATTTCAGAGCTAAACAGAACTTCCTACTCATTGTTTTGCTGGTCTCTGTGCTGACCAGGTCACCAGGGTACGCTGTTTTTCCAGAAAAGCATAGATAAAAGATGAAATGTGGCAATGCAAGTCTTGCTTTTCTCTCTCAAAACTGTCTCCAGCCTGTTCTGAGGAAACTCTGTCCTGAGCTGGAAGAAGCAGTTGGGTTCTCTGCTGCCTCTTCAGCCTCTGCTATATCAGCTGAGTCTTTTTGCAATATGAGGGGAGAGCTGGTTATGGAAACTAACTTTGAATGTGAAACTTTAGTTATAAGGAACCAAACAAAAGCAAAGACATTTTACACAACAAGTAGGTTTCAGTCATAGAAAGGCTGCAGCTTACCTGAGCCAGATTTAAAAAGCAGTGTGTGACCAGAAGTGATGGGATCCAAATCTTCCTTAAACTCACCCATGAAGCCACTTGACTCTGAAAGTATTCTACTGCTACTCTGTCCAATGTGGGACTGTTTGCAAATCCTGCCTGTCTCCTCGGCCAGTACTCATCCATTTTTGCCTTAAAGAAATACCCTAAAATGCACTCCAGACCTTCTGTCTGTACTAAGAGTATTGATTCAGCTTGTATATCTGGGATCCACTTTCACTGAGGCACTGTTGTGAGGTGGAGCAGAAATCTGAGGGATCCACTTCCTGTGCAGTCTTTCCCACCCTCACAGAAGCCCTGTTTGATTTCAGGCAAGCTGTTTACCCAGCTGAACCCGTGGAACTTCTACAGGATCCTGTCAGGCTTTTATGATTCCCATGAAATGTACCCATTGCTGAGAGACTCTCTCACAGATATTACCAAAGAGAGAAATCCTGTAGCTGTTGTTGATTCTAGTTTCTGCTTCCTTTGAATGGTGAAGGGAAAATTAAATAACCAAACCCGGATTCCGTCACAGGATCGAGATTTCCTAGGCAAAACTGGATTCTCTTGCCTTTCAAGCACACTTAGTGATCTCTTGTGTCCTGGATGAGATTGTTTAAGGGTGGGTGTAAGAATTTCTCCTCTGTAGGTCGTTGCTGCCTTGTCTGCCCTGTTTGTGTAACTCTTGCAGAGAGGAGATTGACGCATGAGCTGCTTCTCTCCAGTCACTTTATCCAATGACTGACTGTTTAATAAAACACAGGAATACGTTAGCAGGGAGGGAATATTGGAGGAGAGGAAGTGTCATGTTCCTCTTAGTAATTTCTGCTCAGTTTGCCCAGCCACAAAGAGCTGGAGCTGAGAATGCAGACTACTAGATGGGATGTTGTGGTGTGTGGACCTGCATTTCCACCCCTGGGAAGTGGGCAGGCACCTGCAATTTGGGCATTTGCCACCTTCTATGACCTTGCCGTGCCCTGTCAGCAGGACCTGTTTGAGTGGATCACCTGGACAAGTCTCCAGTGCCACTGTCACGATCATGGCAATGTCTTAACTGACCAGAAGCAGTGCAGAATGTGAATGTCACTTCGTGAACCTTAACTTCTCAGTGCTTCAGCAGCAGAGTTTCTGTTGAAAGAGCTGTGATAAGTCAATAGCTATTAGCAATCCCTTAATTAAAAAAAAAAAGTATTTAAGTTTTATATTGTGAATATTGTAGTATTTTTTTTAAAAAAAACTTAAGGTGTTTTGATATTACTTGCAAAGTCAAATGAACAAAGTGTTGCTAATCTCCGAAAATCTAAATTCATTTAGTTGGTGGGAAACCTGTAAATATTGTAAATTTTTTTGTGTATTTCTGTGCTCTTTTTTTACCCAAAGGTTCTGGCTGTATGAAAGACAGAGACTGACATGTGGGAGAGGTGCAAGCAATTGACAACAACATTTGAGTTAATGTTGGAAAGGGCTGATTTCCTTTAGATGTCCACATACTGTCCGTTTGCTAATAAAACAAAAGAATTGCAGTTGCTTCTCTTTCCTTTTTCCCTATCCCAAACTGCTGCTCATTCCAACCATCTGGGACTGCACATTGGAAGGTTTCTCTTTATTCCTGATCGAATTGTGATAATGGTTGTGGTCCATGGCAGCACTTAGAATCATAGAGTGGTTTGGGTTGGAAGGGACCTTAAAGATCATCTCCTTCCTCCCCCACCCACCATGGGCAGGGACACCTTCCACTATCCCAGGTTGCTCCAAGCCCTGTCCAATATGGCCTTGAACACTTCCAGGGATGGGGCAGCCACAGCTTCTCTGGGCAA
>JAWWLV010000030.1:16367913-16501764 GCA_035041135.1 Platyrinchus mystaceus
CCCGGGCGGGGGGGGGTGGGCGGCGGCGGGGGGGGTGGGGGCCGAGCCTGCGGTGAGGGGCGGGCCGGGGCGGGCGCTGCCGGGCGCCGCTCTCCTCGCCATGGCCCCGCCGGCCGCCGCGATGCTCCTGCCGGCCCTGGCCGCGCTCCTGGCCGCGCCCGCCGCCGCCCGCGCCGCGCCGCGATCCATCGGTAACGAGGGCAGCGGGGCACTGGCACGCTGTGGGTGGGGAGGGGGGCGCCCGGCCCGGGTACCGGCAGCAGCACCGGGCCGCCTCCCGCTCGCCTGCCCCGCCAGGGCCGGGAGAGGGGGTACCGCACCCCTGCGCGGCGGGCGCGGGGCGCGCTGCCCTGCATCCCTGTCCCCGTTGCATCCCTGTCCGCGCTGCATCCCAGCGCATCCCAGCGGCATCCCCGCCCTCGCAGGCGGTGCTGGTCCCTTCCCCCCGCGGCCGGGGAGCATGGCCGGGGGCAGCGGCAGATCCCCCTGACCCCCGGGGCCCTGCTGACCCGGCCCCCTCCCTGCTCTCTGCCCGCAGCCGTGGTGGGCGCCGGGCTGGGGGGCTCGGCCGCCGCTTACTTCCTGCAGCAGCACTTCGGGCCGCAGGTGCAGCTGGACATGTATGAGGCGGAGGGCGTGGGCGGGCGGCTGGCCACCGTCACCGTCAACAAGCAGCAGTATGAGAGCCGGGGAGCCTCCATCCACGCCCTCAGCCTCCACATGCAGGACTTCGTCAAGATCCTGGGTGAGCATGGGCATCCCAGCACTTGCGTGGCCTCCCTTCCTGAGCTGGGGGGCTGTGGGACCCCCGGGCTCTGTGCTTGGGGCAGTGGGGAGGGTTTCTGCCAGTTCCCCCCAGCACCCCAGGCATGCAGTGATCCCCTTGCTGTCTGTGCACCCCAGCCCTGTTGTGCCCTGAGGAGAAAGGAATCGGGTGGCCCAGCAGACCGTCAGGGTGAGTGGTCTGGTGGAATTAGTGTTCAAAAAATCCCACCAGTTTGTCCCAGTAGGCAGCAGCAACTCCATGGGATGCCCCAACGTACAGGATCTGGCTGGGGTCCCAATGCCCTGGGGTCTTCGCTCCCTGATGCTCCTCCAAGAGCGTCTTTGCCCGTCTCTCCCTGCTGTGGAGGTGTTGGGCACTGGCCTTTCCCAGCAGCCAGCCAGCCCCAGGGAGCTGTGCGAGCCCAGTGGGGCCGGGGTCCCTCTGCTCCCGGCAGGCCTCAAGCACCGGCGCGAGGTGGCCGGGAAGAGTGCCATATTCAGCGGGGAGCACTTCGTCCTGGAGGAGACCGACTGGTACCTGCTCAACCTCTTCCGGCTCTGGTGGCACTATGGCATCAGTTTCCTGCGCCTGCAGATGTGGGTGGAGGAGGTGATGGAGAAGTTCATGAGGTAGGAGAGCCTGCGGGGCTGGCAGGGACACAGCAGATTTTTTCCCGGCACTGGCACATCACCGGTTGCCCTGTGCTCCTGTCCTCTCCAGGATCTACAAGTACCAGGCTCATGGCTACGCCTTCTCCAGCCTGGAGGAGCTGCTGCGCTCGCTGGGGGGTGATGCCTTCGTCAACATGACGCAGCGCTCGGTGGCCGAGTCCTTGCTGGAGGTGGGCGTCACACAGCGCTTTGTGGACGACGTCATCGCGGCCGTCCTGCGCTCCAGCTACGGACAGTCCGTGCTGGTGCCCGCCTTCGCAGGTGAAGACAGGGACACCTCTCCTCCCTGTGTGACTCTCCTCAGCACCCCCTCTGCGGGCAGGCTGTTGAGCCGCCTTCCTCTTCCTCTTCACAGGAGCCATGTCGCTGGCGGGAGCCCAGGGCAGCACCTGGGCAGTGGAAGGAGGGAATAAGCTGGTGTGTTCAGGTCTGCTGAAGCTGACCAAAGCCAACGTCATCCCAGCCAGGGTGACGGGCATCTCCCTGCACAGCTCGGGTGAGCCTGGGCACAGGATCCATGCTGGGTATCACCGGCCTGGGTGGGGGTCTGGGTGAGGATCTGGGTGCACCAGGGTGGGAGGTTGGTGGTGGCAGCATGGGGAATGCTGGGGCTGGAGAGCATCCTGGTCCTGGTAAGGCATTTGGGCAAGGGATCAGGGGTCTGTCTGTCTCATCCACTCGTCTGACCCAGCGAGGACCCTGCAGTGCAGAAATCAACCCTGAGGTTCCCCTCCCTCCCTCCTTCCCTCATCAGGTCCCTCAGGTCTCCCTGTGTCACCATCCTTGTTGCAGACTTGCTCCCCCATCCAGCACAAAAGAAGAATTGAATAGCTGGGGTCTGGGAGTTGGGCTGGGCTTCTCTGGAAACTTTCTTCCACAGTTTTGATAAAGTCTTTCCGCTGCCCTAAAGTGTCAGCAACTCATCCATGATCATCAGGTGCTATGGTCGAGCACCGGTGTGTACTGGAAAACCAGTAGCATGGAGGCCATGCTAGAAAAAAAAGGACCAGGGCAATACCACTGGGGGCTCAGGGCCACTCCTAACTGTCCACTGTCTCTTTTCAGAGGGGAGAGCCCTGTACCAGGTACACTACGAGAGCAGCGAAGGCCAGGGCTCAGCTTTCTATGACATGGTGGTTGTGACGACACCTCTGCATCCCAGCAGGAGCAACTTTACCTTTGAGAACTTTGAGCCGCCCATTGCTGACTTCCCCGGAGCCTTCCAGCCCTCCGTCACCTCCGTGGTGCACGGCTACCTCAACTCCTCCTACTTTGGCTTCCCCGACCCCAAGCTCTTCCCTTTCACCAGCATCCTCACCACCGACACCCCCGACCTCTTCTTCAACGCCATGGACAACATCTGTCCTGTCAACATCTCGGCAGCTTTCCGGCGCAAGCAGCCCCAGGAGGCTGCAGTGTGGCGTGTCCTGTCCCAGCAACCACTGGACAAGCACCAGCTGAAGACCCTCTTCAGGTCCTACTACTCAGTGCAGGTGACAGAGTGGCAGACGTATCCCCGCTACGATGCCGCCAAGTCCCTCCCTCCCATCGTGCTCCATGAAAATCTCTTCTACCTCAGTGGTGTGGAGTGGGTGGCCAGCTCCATGGAGATGATAGCAGTGGCGGCCAAAAACGTGGCCCTGCTGGCTTATAACCGCTGGCATCAGGACCTGGAGAAAATCGACCAGAAGGACTTGATGCACAAGGTGAAGACAGAGCTGTGACACCTGGAGGGTGGTGGGCCGGGAGCTTCAGTGCGGGGTAGCCTGGGGAGTATTTATTGCCTTGGGGAGACCAGGGGTTTGGGGCTGGGGGACAAGGGACAGGCTGTGTCACAAATGACTGGAACATGTGTCACCTTCAGGAATACAGTTCCTGCCTAGTGTTGCTTTGTTTGTGCCACATGCCTCAGTTTCCCTGTTCCCCCTCCACAGGCTCTACTGGAAAGGAGCCTGTGCCTTCTCCCTTGAAAAAGAGTCACTGCGTTTAGGAGGCATCTAAAGGGTCTTCCAGGGGAGAGACTGGCTGGCATTGGCAGCAGGTGGGGGTCTCCCATGAGCTGCCTGGCTCCCACAACAGTCCCTCCTGCCTTTCTGGCTTTGCCTCTGTGGAACTCAGTGGTAGGGCTGGCCCTGGCTGGGACAGGAGGTCCAACGGCCTCTCCCATGCCATGCGTGCATGGAGCTTAACCCTGTTCATGGGCCTGGTGCCCCAGGAATGGGCTGCAGGGGGGGCTATCTCAGGTCCTGCTGGGTGCTCTGTTTCTGGAGGTGTTCAGGCTTCCCTGAGCTCTGGGGGAGACAGAAGAGCCTCAGTGGGAGAAGCCGGGCACCCCGACCCTGTGCAGGCAGGTTAAGGGGCAGCGTGACAGGCCAAGACAGGGGCCAGCAATGCACTTTATTGAAGATCTCAGAAGCTGCTTAAACCACCAGCCACTCACCCTGGACTGCCTGGGCTGGGGCAGAGGAACTTGTGGGAGGACTTGGGAGGGCTGGGTGCTACCAGAGCTGTTGCATCGATGGAGGGAATGAAGGCAAGTGGGGACTTTGGGAAGGGAGCGGGCCTGATCCCGCCCAGCCAGAGGGACCAGTGTGCAGCTGCCTCCCTCTGTCCCCAAGCCTGTCCAGCTGAGCCCTGGAGGTTCGAGGGGCTCAGGGCAGTGGATGTCTCACTGCAAGGCCGCGGGACAGCATAGCTGGGGGACTTGCAGGGGGTGGCTCTGCACTGGGTGTCCCCAAAGTGGCTGCTTGGGCTGAGGCTGATGGAGTCTGCAGGGGAATTTCGGGGAACTCCTGGAGCTGCCATGGCTTTGCACAGATGCTCCCCTCTTCCTGATGCTCAGCCAGGTGACCCTCTCCCAGAGGGCTGGGCAAGCTCGGGAAGCAAGAGCAAGCTGGTTAGATGCCCATGGGTAGCTGCAGGGGTTAGCTTTGCAACCTCAGAAGATGCAGGTGCAGCCCACAGCAATGGTCTCCATGACCATCTGGTACGTCTTGTGGCACTTCTTCTTCCTGGAGGGCTTGTGCCCCACCTCGCTTGGCACCTGGCAGAGCAGCCGGCGGACAGGGAGCCGGCTGTAGATGGGAATGCTGGCCATGGTGCGGTCCTCCTGCATCGTGAAGGGGTTAATGCAGCCAGTGCAGAGGCATCGGGCCTCGGGGATGTCTGCTGGGATCCGTGTTGCATCATGGTTAATGCTGGAGGAAAGGGAAAACAAGATGAGGTTGGAGAGATGGTGAGATGGGAGCAGTGGGTGGCTGGAGAGGGCAGTGCCTCACCGGGGTGAAATGGGGTTCTGCATCACATCTTGTTGCACCCTCCAGCAGCCGCCACAGACCCGAGATGCTGGACCTGTGTCTGCCGCGGTGCTTCCTGGCACAGAGCCACCTTGCATGTCCCCGGGGTCCCTGCTCCAAGCTCACCTGTAGGCCCAGGGGGACAGGCTCCTCCGGTTGGACCTCCAGAGCCTCAGGTTGACCTGGCACTTGGTGTCACCTGGCTCAGAGCTGTTCCTCAGCTGGCGCACCATGTCCTGGATGCTGTGCTCGTAGTCTGTCATGGTGGTGTAAGGGTCGTCTGGGGCCCAGGCAAGGGCAGGGGTGGCTGTTGGGGGCCGTGCCAGGCCCCTTCTCCTGCCCTTCACTGCCTTGCTTTGGTCCTTCGCCTCGGGGAGCAGAACCATGGCAAAGGTGAAGATGCAGAGGAGAAGCTGAGGAAGAAGGAGGATGGTGTGTGGCTGCTTGGGCTGCAGGACTGGCATGGAAGGGGAGCTCTCCCACTTCCCAGGGGTCAGCAGGTGACGACAGGACGGCATTGACTTTGGGATGGCATGTGCAACCCCCGAAGGAGCTCTGGCCTGCAGGTGAGACCCGTGGAAACATTGAGAGCAGTTTGCAGGGATGGTGAGCACAGGGTCATGATGACCCCAGCTGATGCCTGTGGCTGTGAAGACCCTCGCCCTGCAGCTGGCAATTTGTGTTGCCCAAAGTGCCCCTGTGCTGCTCAAGGTGTGCCCAGTCCCTTCACTGCCCATTCAGCAGCTGCATGCTGGGAGGAATGAATACACCCCCAGCTCAGGCTGTACCTGGGCAGCCTCTGGTTTAAAAGGAGCCTTAGAGATGAGACAGTTAAGAACAGGATCTTTATCCAAATCCTCCTCTCCCTCCCTCTGTGCTCTGAGGACGGTGAGAGAGAAAAGATGCTTTTTCCTTCCCTTCTCCCTCCGGCTCGCAGGGCCGAGCTGCCGTGCGCTGACACCCGGCAGGCTGCCCAGCAGTGAACAAAGTTGCTTTCTGTAGTCCTGCTCCCTGCTATTTGTGTCCCTGCAGTCGGCTGAGGCAGCCCCACACCCTGCCCATGGGTGTGCAGTGCCCTGGGACAGGGACCACTCAGCCAGGGCTGTTTTCCCCCTCTGGTGCTGGATGGTCCAGTTGGACTGTCCCAGCTTTGCTCTCCGAGGCTGTTGCATCCTCACCATGCCAGGCATGGGAGCAATGGCCCTCGCAGGCCACAGCAGGCATCTCCAAAGCAAACAAACCCAGGTAGCAACCCGTAAACAACCATGCAAATAATTATATTAAGGAAGGAAAATGAGCAGCAAGCCCTGAGCCACCGTGGAGTCACCTACCAGGTTTGGAGCCCGCTCCATGGCCACGGAGGGGCTGCCGGCCGCTGTCCTGCAGTGTGGCTGGCACCAGAGAGCCGGGGAGCTAAAAAGGGAAAGCCCCAGCCCCTGGCTGTGCCCTGCCAGAGGTGTGTCCGGTCCCCAAGGTGCCAGGGAGGCTCGGCGCCGGCAGGGCAAGGGGCCAGTGTGGTCTGGGACTTGGCCACCCGCCGCTGCTCTGGGCACTGGCTCCACAGTGGTGGTGATGGCTGTTGTTGGTGGCACATCCCCCCTGGACCAGGCAGCCCGGAGGGGCTCCCTGGGCAATAACCTGCCCTGCAGGAGGGGGGTTTGGGCTCTGCCCTCCATGTGCCACCACCACCAGCTCTGTCCTCAGGAGCCCCCAGACCCTCCTGCCCAGCAGTGAGGCGATGGCACCCGTCATTCTCTGCATCCCTGGTCTGTCTGTCCCCAAACTCTTTCCCTCCTGCTGTCCTCACACCCATTCTCAACTCCTGCCCATGGGAACACACCAGCTGTACCCACAGCTGGCCCTGGTTCAGGGCCCCAGAACTGCAGAGCAGTGGCTGTTAGTGGTGGGTGCTGCTCTTGGCTTCTGGGGCCAAGCATCAGGGTGCAGGGTGCTGATGGGGGAGAAACTGAGAAACAGGGAGCCGGCACTAATGTCCTGTCCCAGGGACGGGGGAGAGGGGGCTGCCCTGGGCTGTCGCTGTCCCTGCGGTCAGGTGCCACGCGATGGTGCTGTACGCCACCCAACAGCACCCCAGTCTGCATCCCTCCTCCCCTCCATCCCTCCTCCTCTCCATCCCTTCCTGCATTCCTCCGCCCCTCCATCCCGCCCTCCATCCCTCCCTGCATTCCTCCGCCCCTCCATCCCGCCTTCCATCCCTCCCTGCATCCCGCTCTCCTCCACTCCCAGGCCCAGCCGCAGGCAGGGCACCCGGCGCTGTTCCCCACGCTCCCGGACAGCAGACTCTGCCCTGCTCCTTCGCTGGCAGCGCTGGGTGATGAGTTTCCTTCCTCCTCCTCCTCCTGACTCACTGCACATCCCCAGGGATCTGAAGGCCCTTGAGCTTTGTAGGGCAGTGAGAAATTTCCACCTCCTTTTCCCAGTCCATGAAATGGGCCTCCAGAAAACTCTGCAAATAGGGTAAAAGCCGCTGTCCCCCCAACTCACACTGTCCCTCTCCAGGGAACACAGCCCAGCTGCTCCCACCCACCCCAGCCCATGTTAACATCCCCATGGACAGCCCCAGCACAGCATTTCGTGGACTTTGCTGTCCCCTGGGATGAAGTCTGATGCTCTGCACTGAGCACAGTGTCCCATTTGTCACCTTGGGACCTGGCAGAGGGGACCTGGCTATCGCAGGAGCACTACAACCACCTGCCTGTGCTTCACTGGGCATACGGCAGCGCCTGGCCCTCTGCCACCAGCCTTTTCTGGGGTGCTGAGCCAGCCCCTGCCTGCACCCAGCAACTTCACCCCCTATTCTGTGACCCCCAGAAGGGCTGGTGAAGCAGCCCCAGGCCGGGGGCGCCTGCGTATGCTGTGGCCGCCTGCGTTGTGTCAGCACTCGGCAATGCTGTTTACACATGAGAGAGGCGCAGAGGCATCCGTGCCGGCAGCCAATTACCCAGTTTTGATCTTTTTTGGTGAAAAGGAAACCAGGGCTTTTCAGACATGGCCAAATTTGATAAGCTGGGGGAGGCAGGGGCGGGCGCGGGAGGCTTTTCCCCACCAGCCTCGTGCGAGGGAAGGGGCTGGGATGTGTGGGCAGCTGGGTCATGGCCAGCCTCTGCCTCCAGGCTGGGACAGGCTGGCTGGAGCACTCTGTGTGCCCATCCTGGCTGCAATGCCATCCCCATGGGAGCAGAGTGTGCTGGGGTCGGATGGCTGGGAAGGGCTGGAAATTGCCACAAGGCTTCCCTGGGAAGTGTTACCTGGAGAGGAGAGAGGTGCTTTTGGTTTTGTTGTAGGTGCTCACCCCTGCTACCTCCCTACCACATTGCCCCATTGCTATGGGAAACTTTGGTGGAAAGCAGAGCCTGGAGAGTGGGAACAGGCCCCCAAATGGGGCAGGAGAGGTCATGAAGATAGGCTCTACCTGCCCCAAGGAAACACAAGTGCTTATTTGCCAGGGTAACCATCAAGGAACCCACGGCTTTGCCCCAGCCAAGCTGGAGGTCCCAGGGTAGAGGGATGCAGGGCAGCTGTGTCCTGCCGTTCTCAGTGGGAGGGATACACTGGGCAGGGAGCATGTGGCAGAGCACACAATGGATAAGGGAAAGGAGGGAAATCAGACCACAATTCCACACTGGCAGAAAATAGCTTCTTGCCTTTTTTCACAAGCAGGAATGTCCCTGCCTGGGCAGGAGCCGCTCGTGTGGGGTCTGTGGTCCCACAGTGGGCAGTATCACTGCTGGTGCCACTCTGCAGGGCATGGCAGCTTCTCTAGGCACCAGGCTGCTCCCAAGCCTGGCTCCTCATGGGTTTTGCGAGGCCCCAGCACAGCTAAGCACACCCCCACACCTGGGCCAGACGGATGGCCCAGCATGGCCACAGCACATCCTATCTCCACGTGAGCAACATTTTCCACTCATCAAAGGAAAGCGTGTTTCCAGTGAGCTGTCCTGGCCAGAGCCAGCCCCACGAGGAGGGCCAGAGCAGGGGGCCTCCTGCATCCCCCTGCTCCCCCCGGCAGGTAGAGCCGGCCCAGCGCGGAGCTCACATCCATATTTGCACAACGGCCCACTCGGCGCGTGAGCAGCTCCAGAGACACCCGAGCCAAAAAGGCTTATTTTAAGCTTGCTGGAAAAAGAACATTGTTTGGTGGGAATTAAAACTCCCTGTCCTCAAAAAAGGGAAAAAAACAAAAAGTGCTTAATTCTGCCAGCTCCTGCCATCGCATAAACACAGAGACACGGCACGGCTGGACAGGACGGCCAGGAATTCATCATTCTTCTCCCCCTGGCAGCTGTTGTGAGACAAGGACCCATACCCTTCTGTGTCCCCATAATGCCAGCACTGTTCCCAGAGACCCCATCCTGGTAGGAAGGGTTTTCCCATGGCAGGGAAGGGGCATTGCCCAATGCAGTGCTGAGGTGCTGCAGGCAGGAGGGTGACTGTGTTGGCAGCCCAGGGTCTCACTGCGCCAGGGTTCTGCATCAGTGGATAATATTATTTATATAGCGCTAATCCAGCTGTCCCAGCAGCCCTTCTGCCTCCCCGGGCGGGGAGCTGGGTGATGCTCTGGGCTGGCTGTAAATCACGCCCTTTGGATCACACGCCAGAGATAACAGCCAAGCTTCGGCGTCGGGAGGCAGAGCTGAGCAGGGTTGTCCTCTGGGGCTGGGGGCCACGGGGCCAGCAGCACCCCAAGCTGTCCACCCCCCGGACAGGAGGGTCTCGGGGGGCCGGAGGTGTCGGGAGAGCGGCTGCAGGCAGCGCCGGGACGGCGGGGAGGGAGGGAAGATGCGTATCCAGCACATCCTGCCGCTCCCCGCCGGCACATCCATCAGCCGCCCAGCGTTTACAGCACGTCGCTGGTTACACGATCCAGACGTGCAGGTTCTTCCTGCCCCGCTCCTCTCCTGCCTTTTGTTTTCTTTTGCCTTCTGCTCCTGGAGACAGAGCACCTGATGGAAAAAGCCTGTTCTCCTGCTCCCCGTGCTGGAAACACCCGCTTCCTTCCGCCCCTGCCCAGCACAGCTCCCGCAGCGGGGCCGGCAGCTGCCCCGGCGGCTCCCTGCCCCAGTGCCCCACGTGTGGCTCCCCGATGGTGGCACTGGGGCAGGACTGGAGAGGCTGGTGTGAGTGCAAGGCACGGATAGACCCTGGGCCCAGCGAGACCCTTTGGGTGCTCTCTGTGAGGCGGCCCCAGGTCCTCATAGGACAGAGTGGGGCAGAGCCGCGGTCTCCTGCCGGGCAGGGGAGGGAGGCTGCAAGGACCACCGAGGCTACCCAGGGACATGTCCCATCAGCTTGCTGAGCCCAGCGGACACCTGGCCCCATGCCGTGTTCCCTCCATGACCCCTGTGCTTGCCCTCCTGTCTTCCGCAGCCTTTTGGGCTCATGGGCTCAGTGCAGAGCAGGGACAGGCAATGCAGGGTTTTCAAAATTTTTCTTTCTCCTGCACCTAAGCCAGAGTTGGACACCAACCCCTGAGCGCTCTGGAGGGGTGGCTGCGCTTTGTGCTGGATTGCAAAGGGGAGACATAATCCTGTTAGGATGCCTTCTGCGTCCCAGCTCCTGGCTGCTGGAAGGGCTGACCCTCCAGCCCCATGTCCGGTACATAGAGCAACCTGGAGCCATCCCCACTTCCTTCCCTGCGAGGCCACAGGGCTGGAGGATGCTCCCAGACACATGCTTCCAGGTCAGTGATGCCCTCTGGGTTTATGAGGAGAAAGCCTCTTATTTTTAGGGCTTTGGTGACTTTTGCTTGTGGGCAGGCGTCTCAGTTGCCATTTTCCCAGGGCAAGGCAAAAGGCGAAGGTAAATGGAAAGCTTGGCAGTGGCACTGACGACTGTCCTGGTGGGTTGTGCTCATGTTAAACTTCTCCCCATGTCCCTGGGCACGGGACCACTGCAGCACGTGCAGGGTCTCCCAAGCTTCTGGGTAATCATCACTGGATAGGAACTGGTTGGTTGAAGTCAGGGCAGACAGTCTCCTGCCCTGGTCCCAATTCCCTGCTCCTCCGTGCTGCTGTTTTAGCAGTCTGGGGTGGGCAGGGATTCACAGAGCAGCTACAGACCAGTCCTGAAGGTCACCTTCAGAGCCGCTCCAGCCCAGCTCACCCACTAATCACTCTGTCTTGCCCTGCATGGGGGTGAGGGAGGCAACGGCTGTAACAATATACAGGCTGAGAAATGCCCTCCTGCCCCCCAGCAGCCTCCTCTGACGTCAGGCAGCAGATGAAAAGGCTGTAAATTTGTTGGGTTTGGGTCTTAGCAGGGCTTGTAGGAGAGGGGTTTCTCTTATTGCTTGAAGGTGGGAGCAGCCATGCAGAGCCTGCCCAGAGGCTCCCTCACCATCACTGCCCTGTGGCATCACACTGTGTGCAGCTGGCAGCCAGTGTTCCCCTCCCAGCCTGCCTGGGGCCTACTGCTCGACCCGTGCCCTCACACCCAGCCAGGGGGGCTGGAGGTCAGCGGGAAGTGGGAAAAAAAGTCATTTTCATGGAGATACTGAAGCTGAATCTGTGGTGAGGAGGGATGGCTGGGCAGCATCTTAGTGAAGGAGTAACAAAAACAAACTCGCGCCAAGGAATCCTGCTTTGCCCCAAATGTTTTTCTTATGGAGTTGTAATAAGACAAGAGCTGTAAAGATAGTAACCTCCTAAACATTACCTTATTAAGGCTTCTCAGAAACCACAGGGCATGACCCTTCTGGGTCATGGAACAAGAGAGCAGCATCCAGCGAACAAACAGAGGCTAACATTACATTTTTCACTTCATTTAGGAAACCTGCTTTCTAATTATAGTGTTTGTTTAATGGCAGCCATTAGTTGTGCCTCACTCAAAGCCAGCCCACTGAGGGGAGAGGGGCTGGAGGGTGGCGGAGCTGGGAGATCTCTATGCCGGCTCCTGAGCAGGCTGTTGGGCTTCCAGGGCATGGGATGGGGATGAGCTTGGTACCTATGGGCACAGGGTGCCTGACACAGCAAGGGGTATGGGGTATGGGGACTAGAAGTGGTGTGGGAGGGCTCTGTGCCCATGAAGAGCCCAACTGTGGTCTGGGGACATGCCACACATGCTGTCCTAGCTCTGTGCTGTGCACCAAGGTTATCTACAGCGGAGGGAGGAGGACAACCCTGCTGTGGGCTGTGTTTGGTGCAGTTCCCATTGTGTGACCATCCTAGCCCAGGCTCATTCCTGTGCCTTAGTGACAGTGGACAGACCTGCTGGGAACTGGCTGTCCTTGGGCCCTGGCAAAACCAAGGCTTGTCCTGCCAGGAGGCCACGGGACCTGTGTGTGTGCAGCAATCAAAACAAGGATTGGGATTTTTTCCCCCAGTCTGCTGCCAGCAGCCCCCAGGAAGCGCTTCATATTCCTGGCTGGGTTCCTGGATGGTGCCTCTTGCTCTTTGGAGCTCCCTCTGCTCGCTGTCCCCCCTGGATCTGGCCATGCTGCTGGCAGGTCCAAGCACTGCTGCTCCCGTCCCTGCTCTCCTGGCAGGCACTGGGCATCCCTCAGGGCTGCTTTCTGGTGCCTCATCCAGCAGTCTGGTTCGCTGCTTCTCCTTTACTGCAGCTGGCAAGGTAGCACCCTCTGGGATGAGGGATGTCCCAGGTACACACACAGAGGTGCTACAGGGATGTTCAGCTCCTCTAGCAGTGTCCTTGGTGGTGTGTAAGTCCAGAAGGGAGCCGGGGAGATGCCAAACACTCCACACCATCCCTGTACAAAGCCTGGCATGATGGCAGAGGGGCCCTGGCCCTGGCTTTGAGGCTGTCCCAACAGACTCAGGGGTCTGGAATAGGCAGAACCCCTATCTTTTCCCATCACCTCTGGGATGTGTTACTGGCAGAAGTCCTGCCCTGTCAGACTCTTACTCCACCTTTGTCCCCACTGAGGGTATGACAGCATGTGCACATCCCCCTGCACCAGGAGTACTCAGGAGCTGCCACTGTGCCTGTGCGTGGCTCGGGATCAAGCTCCTTCCCAGGAACCAGGATCCTCTCAGGACATGAGAGCCCAGAGACATGCTCTTTGCTTCCTTCAGAGTGTCACCACCCTGCAGACCCAGAGGAGAAGCTGGCAGTGCCTCCCCTTGCTCTCTGACTCTCCCTTGGTTATTGTGTGCTGCTCTGCTGCTGGATTCCCTGCCCGAGGGTTCCCAGCACAGCTCTGTATTGCCTGGAGGGGCTCATGCAGAGACAACCTTTCTTTGCTGTGCCGGGGGCTGATGGCCAGAGCAGGAGGATGAAGGCGCTTTGGTGCCGGGTGTTTCCCGCCTGAACTGCCAACTGGCTGCTCATTAAGGGGGCCCCAGTGCCGGCTGGAAGCCATACATGGACTCGTGGTCCACACGGGGCCGGGAGGGGCCGGGACCGACGCAGCCCCTCAGTGACGGAGCTCCCACACAGGCTCCCTGCGCCGCTGAAACCCGGGAAAGGTGCCACGTGCATCCAGCCCTGCAGCCCTGGCCTCGCCACCACCATCCCATGGGGATCCCAGACCTGCCAGCACTCGAGGATCTCACCCTGCACACACGGGCAGCCCGGCGAAAGCCCTGTGGCTGCCGAAACGCCTTTTTTCCAAGGCCAGATGGAGCTTTTCAGAGTAATGGGAGTCACGAGCCACCTCCAGCCGGGCCAGGGAGCATCTCCGCTTCCTTCCCCCGGCCGGCAGGATGGACGCCAGCGCCGCCCCGGCCCCACAGCCAGCCCTGCTGGACCCCCGCCCCACCGGCGGTGGGATGCGCGTTCCCTCCGCGCACCGTCCCGGCAGGAAGTCGGTTATTGCAAACAACTTTCTCCGGGCGGGATGGCCCGGGTTCCCAGGCGCGTCGCTGGCAGCCAGCGCAGCCCTGGCCGCTCTCCTCCCCCACCTCTCTCCCCAGCCCTCCTTCCCTCACTCCCCCTCTCCGACTTAATGACTTCCACATGGGCCTCTGGCATCCCGAGCCAAGCCTCCCAGCATTGTCTGAAATCTCCAAATTTAGAAGAAATATGAAAATTGTCAAGCGGCCCTTCCTTAGGGGGTAAAAGCAACACTGGGCTGCGCGGCGGCGGGTCACGGCGGAGGGGCCACGTGACGGCCCCCCAGCCAATGGGTCCCCTCGGCGCCCCTGACAGCGGTGCCCGTGGCAGCCCGGCCGCCCCCGGCAGCTCATATAAGGTAAAAAGAAAAAGGTTTTCCAGCTTCTGAGCAGCCTGGAAGGAGTTTTTCACCGAGGGCTCCCATGCCAGCCGCTTAAAAAACCCCGGCTGGCAGCGCCGGGGTCCCAGTGGCGGGTTATAATGTGCCGGGAGGAGGTGGCGGACACGTGGCCGTGTCCCCGCGGTGTCCCGCTACGGGAGCGGCGCTGCAGGTGGGTGCCCGCGGATGGAGGGAGCGGGAGCGTGCATGGGCGGGTGCGTGGGGTGGCGGGAACGGGGGGCGCTTGGTGCTGAGACTCCCTGGCAGCCTGGAAGCTCCTGCTCTGTCTGCTGCCTGCCCTGGGTGTGGGCAGGGACAGGCAGGGCTCCTCCAGCATCTCCCTCTGCCAGCCCATCCCGGCGTTCTCAGCCCAGCTGGCTTCAGGGGCTGGGGTGCCCCCACTCCAGGACGAGAGTGGAGCTCCTGCCGGGCACGGAGCTGGTGAGGAATGGCCGAAGCCACCTCAGAGCTAGGTGATCCTAGGCAAAGGGTTCCCCAGAGTTTGTCCCTAGAGTTCCATCCTGGCTTGGTGGGTCTCATCCAGCTTTTCAGATGTGGGGAAGGGCCCTTCCAGGGCTGGGGAAGGAATTGCTTTCCGTTCTCTGTATGTCTAGGATGGAAAAAAACGGGAAGCCAAAAGCAAGTCCAGGCGGGTGGGCTCCCCACACTGTGGGGAAATGGGCTGCTCGTTTACCTTCTCTGCCCAGTTGTGCTGCTGCCACTTCTTGAGAAAAACAAGCTGGGATGGGCAGGGGCTCAATGACAGAGGTTGCAGGGTGTTGAGCTGCCCTACCCAGCACCTTCACACCAACTGAGAGCATCCCACGGTCTGCAGCTTTTGCGACCCTGACTGCACTGCCCTGCTCCGTCCCTCTGGCCATGGCCCCAGCCAGCCCTGCTGGTGTTATCCCAGCTGCTGGTGTTCCCCTGGCTCTATTGCTCACTGGCAGAATGGTGACCACATCCTCAAACACCTGGAGCTGCAGCAGCAGCTGCAGAGCCCTGAGTCCTGGCCTGGACACAGGGCTGGAGGGAAGGGCAGGGGGAGGGCAGCAGGTGATGGCAGGACTGCAGTAGCTGTGTCAGCAGTAGGTCACCTGGGGACACTGTGCCATTCCAGCAAGCTACCATGTCCCCCTGCCTCTTTCCTCTGCAGAGGCAACTGCCAGCTTCTATTCAGGTCCAGCAGGAGGACAGTGGGTCCAACCTGGGTGTGATGCCATCCCTAGGGGTGCATGTTCCTGTATGGGATAGGTTCCCTCTGCAAAGGGACAGTGACAGTATCCAGGGCACTGCAACCTCTCAGGGCAGACATGGCCACCATGGCCCCAGTCTGTCCCCATCCCGCTGTGCTTCAAGGGCTTCCTGTTGTTGCTGGCTGCTCCCGGGGAAGTTGTGGCATCTTGGCACTGGGATACTGCACGTGGGGTTGGGGAGCCACTGGTGTGACATGACCTGTGTCCCCATCCCAGTGGCAATGTCCCAGGCACAGGACTATCCCACCTGTGCCTGCCCTGGCTCCCCATCTCCTGTGTATCATCCAGGGAGCCCTCCAAAGGGCAATGGCATGGCCTCCCTGCTGCTGGCCGATGGGACAGAAGTTAACTTCCAACAAACACAGGCAGATGCCTCCGCCAAAGATTTCCCAAGCAGTTATCAGTAGGAATTCAGGGAAGGCTGTGTCTAGACAGGCTGCAGCTCTGGGTGGCTGCTGGATAGAGTGGCATTTCCCTCCACACTTGTCAAGAGGCAGTCTGCAGATGATTAAGGGCCCTTTTCTTCCTCTGGGTCTCCTTTTCTGTCCAAAAAACAGCCTTGTTCTTGATCACGCTTTTCCAAGGCTTGTTCCTCCACAGCCCTTTGCTCATCCCTGGCATCGTGCTGCTGCTTCTTGCCCAGAGCTGAGCGGGGAGAGCTGTGCACAGTGGTGTATCCTGATGCAGCTCCTGGTGAGCAGGGCTATGGTGAATTGCAATCTCAGCCCATGGCACCACTGCCTCCTGGTTGGTGAGGGCTCTGGCTGTGGTGGGCACTGCTCTGTTGGTCACTGCCATGCCATGGCAGGGTGCTGGGCAGTGCCATGGCACAGTCATCCCACAGGCAGTGCTGGACTGGGGACCCAGTGCTCCCCAGGGTGGCCCCAGCACCTGAGCCTGTGTGCAGCAGAGGCAGGGAAAGCTTAGTGATGAGGCAAGAGGCTGGAAATCTGAGCTCTGGAGCTGTTTCACCATCCTCTGACCTTGGCCAGGAGCACAGAGGAGGCAATCAGAGCAGATCCTGCACAGGAGAAGGCTCCAGCTGGGAGGGATGAAGCCCAATGCATGTCCTGTGGCTGAAGGCCAGTGGATTGCTGACGGCCAGGGGACTCCTTGCTGCTCCTGAATCCCAAATCCCTTTGCCTGCCTGGGACAATGTAAATTCACAGGGTTCGTCTCAGCCTTTCTCCATGCCTGGCTCTGTCCTCCCTCAGGCAGTGGGGACATGCTGCCAGCCTGCCCTGGGGATTTTGGGGGAGCTGGGACAGTGTGTGCCCACCAGCAGCACCCACCGGCTGGGCTGACAGAGAGCACAGAGGAGTAGGGTCTCCTCCACCTCCTCCTCTACTAGCCACCAAGGGGGTCACTGGCCAGCAGGTGCTGGTGCTCCCCCAGCCCTCAGGGTACCCCAATGCTTTGGCTTAGGGCAGGCACAGCAGGGACAGAAGCTGGCATGGTCAGGGAGACAAAGGAATCAGAGGCTGGAGTCAGATCCCATGCAGAGCCAGGGACAGAGTTACCTGGGGGGATCAGGCTTTTCTGTCCCACACCACAGTGACACCAGACTGGGCAGGGACAGGGGCCAGTGGGTGACCCGGGCTGCTGCAGGGATACAGGTATGGACAGGGACCCTTCCCAGCAGCGACATCCAAATCCTCACTGCACACTCAGCCCATGCAGCTGAGTGTGGAGCACCATCCAGGAGCCAGTGCTGTGGGGATGAGCCACCTTAGGGGTGGCTGCTGTGAGTGAGAGTCTTCCCACTGCTGGGTCAAGGTGAGGGATGAAGTTGCTTTGTGCTGGTGGACAAGGTGGGACAGACACACTGCCTGTGGGGGTGGGGAGGGGGCTTTTGGAGGGCCAGTAGGCCCCTGGGCCAGCCCTGTGTCTGCACTGGGTGCACACTGCATGGCTGTCAGCTGGGCAGGTGACAGACTTGTGTGGGGTTGGGCTGAGCCAGTCTGTCCAGGCTCTGCTTCATGTGAGACATCTGGGAGCTTCTGAGCTCCAGCATCTTCCCTGTCCTACTGTTGCCAAAATTGAGAAGCCCAGTGCCATGCAGTGCCAGAGCTGCAGGAGATGGTCAGGTTGAAGGAGGCAGTGTTCTGGTGGGGGTGCCCAGGGCACGGTCAGCCCTGCAGGGCCCCAGTGCCACCTGCCCCAGTGTGAATCTCAGGGGCCTCGGCCCCAGCTAGGTCTGTGTTGGGATGGGAGTACACTAGCACTCTTAAGCCCTTTCCCCAGCGTCTGCAGGGAGGTGGGATGTGCTGGAAATGCTGGAGGCTTCCCACCCTGTGCCAGCAGGATATGTGGATGCTGGCTGGTGGTGTGGTTTTGCCCTCAGGGAGGAGGGAGCACACCTACTCAGCAGGGACATCCCTGGCATGGTGGGCAGCACAGGGCCAGGAACAGCACTGCTTCTTGCTGGGAGGTGAGTGACCAGCTTCACTGGGAGAAGGGATAGCAGCAGGCAGGGCCTGGGGACAGGGCTGTGACATCTGATGTGTCATATGTAGGGCAGATGCTCCGTGGTGGCCAACAGGCCACCCTGGTGCTCTCTGTGGGACCGGCTTACTGGTACATAGGGCAACATCTCTCTCTCTCAACCTGGCCTTCTTACCTAGGATCCCTCACTGCAGATTTGTCCTTCCTTTTTTTCCTCTCCTTTTTCAACCTTATTTTTAAAATTTCATGTTTATTATTCCCCGCTTCCGTTCTCCGTGAGCTCTGCCAGAGGCATTCGTGGCACAGGACAGCCTGGCTGCACGGGCACTGCAGGGCTACAGTGCCTGTTGCATCAATCCCAGTGTAACTTTGCGCTCCATCTTTTCCCACATCTCATTTCTCCTGTGTGCTGGGAACGTGAACCATTTAGGGCATTTTCTTTTAGTGTCTTTTACTGCTCAGCTGGGTGGGCAGAAGGCAGGGCTGGGAAAGCTGGGGCCTGTGGGGGACATGAATTACAAACTGGGCTCCTCTCATGTCCAGGCAATGCTGCACGCACACCCCTCTCTCTCCCTTGCTGGAGCAGAGATAAGATGATAGAACTGGGATAAGCAGTTCTGGAAGCTTAATGAGCTCCAGCCACACCATGGCTGTGCCTCTGACGGGGGAGAGGGAGTCTGGCTGCTCCCTGCCTGCTCTGGCTCCAGCCTCTTTGCTGATCTCATGTGAGCTCCTACATGCCCTCCATGCCAAGTGTCCCCTCAGCCAGCTCCATCTGGGAGCCATGCAAGAGGGGGGTGAGGAACACAGCTCAGGAGCAAGGAGGAGCTGGAGCAGCCGTCCCACACTGCTTGGGAACAGTGTCCACAGGGAGCTCTCCCTGCAGCGCTCTGGGTTCCCACCAGCCCTTTCCAGCAAGGGCTGGAGGCTTGTGACGTGCTGGCCTGTCCCCGCTGGGACTTCACCCCTGCACCACTTCCTCCAGACCGGGAATGTGACGTGTAAACAAAGCGGGAGGGCTGGTGCCGGCACCCGCTCCCACGCTCCGTGTGCCCCGGGGCCGGCACCAGGCTCCAGCCCTCACCAGCAGGGCTCCCACATCCCCAAAACACCTTCCATGGCTGGGATGGGTGGGAGGCTCAGGACTGTGCTGCCCTGGTGTGGGAGAGGCAGCTCTGGGAGGAGGAAACCAGCTAAGGATTGGGAGATGGTGATTTGAGAGCCGGTGGCAGCAGGGAAGAGCTGAGGCCATGAGAACAGCGATGACCTGTGTGCCTTGGCTCTCCCTTAGCTTCCATGGCTTCTTCCAACCACGAATCCCCATTCTGCTGCTCCTGCCCCTCTGGAGGTTCATCAACGAAAAGCCAGGCTCTGCTCCTGGAGGGTTTCAGCCTCTCATCACAGCACTGGCACCAGTGGCTTTACAGGAACTGGTGGGTTCTGCGTGGCGGCACAGGACTGGGCACAGTGGTGGTCCCGCAGAGACAGCAAGGTCAGTCCCCTGCCCTGGTGTGACAAATAAGGAGATGTCAACAAGGAGGTGACAGAGGCCTTTTTTGTCCCTGGGCTCTCTCCAGCCATCCATTCCACGCCACCACCCTGTGCCTCAAGTGGGGTGTGGAGGATCCCAGCTCTTCAGAGACACCAAATTAGGTGATTTCTCCCTCGCTCCGGCCCCGGGAGGAAGGCGCACAAACCAAATTCGCTCTCTCCTCTGCACCCATCCCCTGCTCTCAGCCCCCCAAACCTGCTTCTTTGTTCTTGACATTATAATTTATCCCAGCAAAACCCAGCAAGAAAGAGCAGCATCCCCCTGGGCCCCCTTGGCTCTCCCCCAGCATGGGAGATGGGGGCCGCTGGATCTCCAAATCTGCCTTTTTGACCATAAAAGGGCAGGCACGCAGCCCCGGCAGGAGGATGGGAAAGGGAAGGCAGAGCTATTTATAGCTGAGCATCAGGACCTCAGCCTGAACTCGGGGTTAATCAGCCTGTGACCAGATTAGGATCTCCCCTGGCCCCTCCATTTTCTCATAAACCTTTGATTTAATACCAGCGCTGTCGAGGGAGGGAGGGAGGAAGGAAGGGAGAGAGGAGGCACCTCTCCTCCGCAGAGGCCACCATGGTCTGTGGGGGATGGGATGGAGATGCTGGGAGACAGGATGAAGATGCTGGAAGAGCTGGAAGGCCCATGGGGAAGAGCATTGGAGCTGTGTGCCATCACCTTGTGCTGCAAAGTGCCAGAAAGCAGCATTCCCATGTGACTGCTGCCTGCAAGGGACCCAACAGGCAGCAGGAGCTACCCTGGGGTCAGTTCCTTAAATTTCTGGAGTTGATTGAGTCCTTCCAGCAAGGGCACATTCCCCTACATCATCCCAGGCCTCATCACTCTGGCAGGGGCACCTGAGGGGGTCCTTGGGCACAATTTACCTTGCCTGGTGCTACCTCAGCCAACCAGAGGTAGCATCTGGGCTGTTTGGGAAGCTGATGACTAGAGATGGGTCAAAGCTTATCTGGGACAGGGACAGAATTCTGATGGCTGGTGGAGATCAGGAGTTTGGGGTTTGAGAGGAGGGGAAAAAGGCTGAGCATCACCCAGTGCCTTCTTCCATCCAGAGAGCTGGGAGCAGAGCCCTCCTGGCTGGGGGCTCATGAGTCCCTCAAAGGCCCAGCCTGGCCTTGCAGGGCTGGGGAATTTCGAGGAGAAAACAAATCCCAACTGCTATTAAAAAAGGACATTTCCTGCAGCGACGGCCTGCCTGGAGAGGGGAAAGGGCGCTGTGTTGTAACCGCGGGGAGGGCCGAGCTCTGACTCAGCCCAGTGCTGCCGGGGAGGCAGCTCGTGGCCACGGAGCACTCGCCTGCTCCCATCCTCCCGGCACCCACCAGCAGCAGCAGGGCGGGCACACAGGGACACGGCTCGGCAGAGGCGAAGGCTGGAGGTGAGCAGAGGGCTGGGGCACGGGCAGTGCCAGCTGGGCTGACTGAGGAAGGAGCGGGGGGATGTCCTGGGCACGCACACCGTGCCTTGGACACCCTCTGGACAGGCTCAGTCCAGGGATGTGTGGTCGCTGGTGGAGCGACCCCCAGCCCTGGCAGGACCGTGATCCAGCCATTTGTTATTCCGGATTCTTCCGAACCCGTGTGGCGTGTTCGCACCCACACAAGCGAGGGAATGAGCAACCTGGGGCTGTAGCCCTCCTGGCAGGCTCTGCTCAGGGGACACTGTTGTCCCCCAAGGTGGTGGTGCCCAGTGTGAGTGTGGTGACCACATGGCATGTTTGTGGCAGCCGTCTTTCATTGGAAAATTGGGATAAAACCACGAGTAGAGACAAGGGGGAAAGGGCAGGCCCAGGAGCGCTGGCTTTTTTGCCCCATCTTGGGGACATTGGAGGGGAGATGGGGGTTCCTCTCTGCCCTGAGACCTCCTCTCAGGCAGGGGTGGGTGAGCTATGGCAGATGTTTTGCCTCCAACCCAGCGGGATGTGCAGCCCAGCACATTCCTCCAGCCTCTCTCGGCGTTCCTTCCCCCACCGCCACCTCCCCGGGACGGCAGCTGAGCTCTCCCAGCCCTACACCACAGGGGCTTTGTCCTGTCTTTTCTCATCAGGGCTGGGACAGTGGCAGGGAGAGGACAGGGCCCATCCCCAGGCCCACTGCAGCACTCCCCACACACCTGGGGACCTGCCACCCACTCCAGGAGAGAAGGACGTGCCCCACGCCCATGGGCTTTGGGCACACAAGGCTTTGAGCAACAAAGGGAGGACTTTGAGTGACTGTTGTAGGGTTTGTTGTGTGCACAGAGCTGTTGGCACTGCTCTCCTCAGTCCCATGGGGTGCTGGGCACCCAAAAGTGACACACAGCAGCTGCCCAGGGTGGGACCCAAGGGCTTGTGGCTCCACACACAGCTCTGTACCACCATGCTGACTGATATCCTCTGTGTCTTACAGGCTCAGCTAGGGGGGGTCCCTGAGGACATTGAAGCTGCTGAACACACGAGAGGACTGTACAGCCCCAGAAACATGGCCAGCGGCGAGAGACGGGCAGAGCCGGCGTGCCAGCACAGGCACCACCACAGGCCCTTTCCCTGGGTACAGGCAGGATATGCTGTGGGAAAACCTGCCCAGCCATGCAAAGGGGGCTGAATCCCAGGGACTGGCTCCCAGGGGCTGGATCCCAGGGCTGGCTCCCAGGGGCTGGATCTCAGGGTTGGATCCCAGGGGCTGGTTCCCAGGGGATGGCTCCCAGGGCACACTGCACTGCTGCACATTGTTCCTGCTGAAATCACAGCAACCCCTTCCTGGGGGCTTGCACGGGGCTGGTAAGAGGCTCTGCAAAGGTAGGAGTCCCTGCAGCACCTCCCTGGGTTCTGGGTCCCTGGGTCCCTGTGGCCATTCTCACACTTGGCCGGGGCTCAGGGCTGGCCTGGCTGCGGCTGGTACAGAGACAACCCCATGCTGGACAAGGCTGCTTCCAACCCTCGTTCCTGAGCAGTGGGTGCCACAAGCTTGGGGCTTCACAGGGCTCTTTCCCCCAAAGGACAAGAGGCAGCAGGCAGGAGAACCCGGCTCATTGCACGGGGTGGTTTGTGCCCCGGGTCCCAGCTGGGTGCACCCGGCAGGGGGGCCGGGGCCGGATGCAGGGGCTCAGGCAGAGGCACCATCTGCTTCTCATCAGGCCGCTGGGAGCGCCGCGGCTGCCGGACCGGCCATGGCTGTGATAGATGGTCTGTTTATCATGTTCCGGCTCTGCTCAGGATGTTAGTGTTCGCCTGCAAAGGACGTTTCTGGGCTCAGCCGCTCCCTCCATCCTCCCTCGCCTCTTGCTTCCCCCCAGATCCTCGCCCTTGAGGCCAGATGGGCTGAAGCCTGTCCAGAACTGGGGGTGAAGATTCAGGGTGTTTCTGTCCCACAGCACGTGGTCCTTGCCGATGGGAAGGGGTGGGCTCAGCTCTGCCACCCTGGGAACGGCTGAGGCCTGAGCTTAGGAGGCAGAGGTGCTGGCCAGCTGCAGGCTCTCCTGGGGACAGGGACAAGGACAAGGGTGGGGAGGGATAGCAGGAGTTTTCACATGCTCCTCATCGTCCGAGGTGGAGAAGGGGCAGAGGGCAGGGAGGGGTGTGCTGTGTGATACCCAAAGTCCTGTTCACCCCTCCATGGGGGGACTCCCATCACGCTCATCCTCTTGCTCTCTGCACTGGCCCCATGTCCCTATCCCTATCTGTCCCTGAAGAGCTGGGACCAGGCTGAGCTACCAAGCCCAGGTCTGTCCTGTTGAGATTGGGCACAGGAGACAGGGGCACTCAGCTCTGGAGGCAGGGACACCCCTTTGCCTCCATCCAGCTGGGCAGGCAGACACAGTCTTTCTGTGTCCTGACCCACCGACACACGTCGGCCGCAGCGAGAGTGACCACGGACACCTCCATGTCTCCCAGCCCAAGGTGCAGTGCTGCATCTCTGGTCAATTGGGAGTCTGAGATGAAGCACTGTAGCTCGGGAAGGGAGGAACTGCGCACCCTGGGGACCACCGGGACCCCCCACCCACTGGGACAAGTGACACAAGGAGAGCGGAGCCCTGGCTACAGGAAAGGGCTCATCCCAAAGCTTCAGTTCCCTGCAGAAAGCGAGGAGGGATAGGAGGGTGAGGAGGTTTCTCCTTGGAGCAGAGGGACCCCTATGTCTTCTTGGAAGCCCAGGCCTGGCACTGGGCACAGTGGGAGGTGTCACACAGAAATGGGGGGGCACAGCAGGGATGTGGCAGCAGTTCCCCCCTGTCAACCACATGCTCTGACAGCAGTGAGGATGCACAGGGCTGGCAGACAGTCTGGGTTGCCGTGTCCTCAGGGTCCAGTTTTCCCAGGAATCCCTTAGGTGCTACGTTGGGGATTCCTGGAAATACTGTTCTTGGGGCCACGGCTCGGCGGCCCATCCCGTGGGGAGCCACAGCCTGCGAAGAGCCAGCAATGGAGGTACAGGGCCACAGGGGGAACTGGGAGGGGGATTCCCTGGGTATCCCAAACATGGGGAGGTGGGTAACCCAGCCCCCCTCGCCGAGGGGTGATGGATGTCCCTGTTGCTCATCCTGCAGGAGGATGTGGCTGGTGGACAGCCAGCCTCACACACCCCTCCTGCCCTGCCCAGGCCACCCCGGGTCAATAAAGGTCTCAAATCCTGAGTAACTCTGTCCTGGCTGATCCTTTGGGGCTGGGAGAAGGGTGGAAGGCAAAGGGCTGGTGCCAGCAAGGTTTGGGACAGAAAAGAGGGACAAGAGCCACCTGTGGAACATGGCCCTGAGGGGCTGCTCTCTCCCTCCTCTGCTGTCCCCCACAACATCCCTGCCATTCCCAGCCCTGCTGAGCTCCTACAAAAGGAACTGATGTGTTGCCTGTTGGGCAGTGACAGCAACCCAGGCAGCAGCTGCCAGGGCTGGGATATCTCCCTTCAGCCCCCTGGGCACCCTGCACTGATCACACCCTGCCAGCACCGGGCCCCACTGCCTGCACCAGGCCCTGCCTGCATTGGGCCCTGCCTGCACAGAGGTGAGTGTGGGCAGGCACAGGACAGAGACAGAAGAAGAAGACAGGTGCAGCAGGCAGGTACAGGCAGCAGGCAGGCACAGGTTCAGAGAAGCACAGGCAGCGGGCAGGCACAGGTACAGGCAGCAGGCTGGTCAGGCGACCGGCAGGCGGCGCTGCTGCCCAGACGGGAGCAGGCAGGCCCAGCCCTGCCCTGCCCGTCCCTGCCTATCCCTGGGCCAGCCTTGGTCCTGCAGCTACCCCCATCTGCCTCGAGCTTGGCAGACACCCACCCCAGAGACAGGACCCCGGGGACAGCCCTGGGATGCCGACACAACCCCCACCATGCCGCCGGCCTGGCACACCCCAAGCCATGTTCCCACCCAGCCTGTTCCCAGCTCCAGCGGGGCCAACTGCCTCCACACCCGTACCGCTGACTCAGCGGGCGCAGGCGGCAGCACCCAGCCCGCCCCGGGGGATGCTGACGCAGATGGGACACGATGCCCGCGCTCCCCGTGCCCAGCACCTCCCCACAGGCACCATTCCATCCATTCCCACATCCCACGGCTGCGGCGCTCGCTGCCTGCTCTGCCGGGACCCAGAAACCGGCAGCTCCTTTGGGGAGATGAAATGGGCACCCCAGTGGGGTTTAGGAGAACCCGCCCAAGACGCCACCCCAAACCCGGCCAAGAAAGGGGCAGGGATGGGCAAAGTCCTTTCCACCCCACATGAGAAGGAAAAGCGGCATCCACAAAAGCTCTCTGGAAATGGCAAGGCAAAATCCACACCCTGCTCCTCCCCCTGACAGCACTGTCGGTTTGCCATGGCTCCAACCGCTCCGTTTCAACCCTTTCCAAGCAGTATGTTTTGATTTTGGTTGTTGGGGGGTTACACGACATGCCGGTGCAGGAGGGAAAGCCATGTCTCTCACACACACTCAAATTAAAAAAATACGGCACTTAGTTCAGGAAATGCCAGCTCAGAGAGCTTTGATTGTTTCCTTCTTTCTCTCCCCCCCCCCCTCCTTTATTTTCAGCCAGAAAATCTGTCAGGGGTGACCCTGTCCCTGAGAGAGATTTAGGCTTGGACAATATTAGCAAAATCTGGCCAAAACCCCCCCTTTAATTGAAGAATTCCTGACCTGCCCCCAGCTTGCCTGTGAACCAGCTGCCCCAAACACCAGGGACACACCAGTCTCCTCCCAGGCACCAAAGCAGGGCTGGGGCTCAGCTCCCCACCTCTACCAGCTTTCAGCTGGGTGGTTCCAGAACCCCCTTGCCCTTGCTATCTGCCGGGTGCATCCCCAGCTCCAAGCACAAGGGTTATGCACAGCTCCAGCAGCTCTGGGCATAAAGCCTGGAGTGCTGACCCAGCTACTGGATAGGGAAACTGAGGCACACATCTCCTGCCTGTCCCTTGCCTCCAGAACAACCCCGCCAGGGCTCTGGTGGGGGTGAGGATGGCAGGGCAGTGTGGGATGGGAGAGCAAAGCCTCATCCCTCTCCGAAGTTCAGATGGGGTTGGCAGAGCCCAGTGCTGGGCTAGGGAGGGCACGGACAGCAAGGGGAGCCCCACTGCCCTGGGAAAGATGCCACCCCAGCACCCATCACAGGCACCGCATGCTCCCTGCCTCAGTGTCCCCACTGGTGAGGCGACGTTGGCACAGGTCCCTGAGGAGGGCTCAGACACTCGGCACAGCTCGGTACAGCTCAGCCTCCCCAGCTGGCCCGGGACCAGCCACCCCGTGCCACGGGCCTGCCGTGCCAGGAAGGGTGTTGTCCTGACTCAGCCGGCAAAACCGGCACCACCTGGGAACAGCAGCACCCCCCGGCACAGCCCCTGCCTGAACACGGAGGAGAGAGCAGGGAAACGGCAGCAGTGGCAGAGCAGGGCTGCCTTCCCCGCTCTTGCAGGCAGCTGTGCTCATTCTTTCCCTTTTCCTGGCAGGATGAGCCCCCCATGTTCCCTTCTTTCTGCAAAGCACTGAAGAGAGGAGGCCAAGCTGCCACACTCCCTTTTTTGGGCAGATTTTCCCCTTCCACTCCTCCAAGAGTCCTGCATTGTCTTTGCAGAAACTCAGTGGCCATAAATCCTCTGCCCACAGGGACTGCCTGCATGTGCTTCCCTGCCTGCACTCCATCTCCTCCCAGATCTGTGTGGTGTTCCACATCCCTCCAAAAAAACTATTGAGGGTCTCTTACTGCCTAATTAGAGAGAGCACTGTGCTGGCAGTCAAACCCCAGCACCCACAGCCTTCCCTGTGCCAGGAGGGAAGCTTTGTCCCTGTGAGTGCCCAGGGTGGAGGTGGGCAGGAGGGTCCTGAGTGTCCCCCCTGAGCTGGGGTAGGATGGAGGAGGGTTACCCTCACTCCTAGAGGCATCAGGGTGATGTTTGCCAAATCAAATGGATTGGGGAAGGGGAAATCCTCCCCCAGGCCCATGGTGGCTGTGCTCCCCCCGTGAGCCACCAGCCCACAGCCCACTGAGTACCTCAGTGCTTCATCAACGGCTGCAGCAATCAGCTTAAAACTAATCCCTGTGTCCTGCGCTGGCCCCGGCACAGGATCCCTGGGGAGGCCAGCAGTGCCCCCCTGCCAGGTCCTGCAGGGAAACACAGGCATTTTAAGTAAGGGGGTGGTAGGTGCTGGTGTGGCAGCCCTTGGATGACCACTGGCAGCCACGTGCCTGCACCCATCGGCTCACTTGTACCCACAGCAGGGCATGCCATGCCCCTTCTCCAAGCCCCAAGGCACGGGTGAACGTGCCTGGGTGCCAGCTGGAGTGCCCAGCACACTCAGTATTGCGGCCCTCACAGCACTGTGCTTCAGTGCTGGGCTCCAAGGTGGTTTGGAGCGCCCCAGCTTGTTCCCTGCCCAAGGCAAGGCACCCCTGGGCTGGGGAAAGGCTCCTGGATTAGGGCTTTTTGCACACGGCAGGTTTTCCAAGGGCTCGGCAGGGCTGGGAGCAGAGTGAGGGCACGCACGCACACACACAAGAGAGAGAGGAGCAACCGAGCCCACCTGCATCCCCAGGACCTTCCTGTGCATCCCTGCTCCTGCCTGCTCCCCACAGCCCTTCCAGGGGTCCTCTGCAGTGCATCCCCCTGCCCCACACTCATCACTGGCTCCAGAGACCAGTCCCCCAGCTCCCTGAGCTATGCTGGAAACGTGGGGATCTGGGCTTGGGCTGCTCCATCCTGGCAGGATTGTGTTGTTCATATCCAGGGGGTGCTTCCAGCATCCCAGAGCCCCCAGCGCAGGAGCTGCCCCTCAAAGCCAGGCCTGCAGGCCTGAGCCGCTCTGGCTGCTGTAGTGGTATGGGATTAGCGTGAGCGTGGGAAGCTGGAGGGGGAGAGAGAGGAGGCAGCTATGGCTTCCCCAGGAGCCCTGGAGTCATGGAGAAGGGGGGAAGTGTGGCAGTGCCTGCCAGCCCCTGCACAGAGCCAGGGATGTGGGTGGCTGTGCCTGCCATGGGGCTCATCCTTCCCAGCACCCAGGAGCTCCCAGCCTGGGCTTGCAGCCACCCACCCTGCTGAGTCAGCTCCCGGGAAGGTCGTGTCCCAGCCGGCGCTTGCCAGGCCTGCCCGGCGCACCCCATCCCTGGGTGCCAAACCCGCCGGGGCAGGAACTCGGTAGCCTTGTCCCAGCTGAGCAAAGCGTGGGCAGGGCACTGCCAGCACCCGCCCCGCCAGCCGGGCAGCACGAGGGGTCTCGGCAGGAGCCCCCCACAGCGCAGCCCCGTGGGACCCAGCCCATCCCCGGGGCAGGAGGCACAGCCCTGCACGCTCATCCCACACCAAAAGCCCCTCCGTCAGCAGCTCCCGGCCCTCCCTGCCCAGTGAGCAACTCCAAACCTGCTGGGCCTGGCCCAGCACCCCGGCAGGCCGGCTCACCCGGCCCCACTCCCTCCTGGCAGCCCAGGAAAGCTGAACGCACCCAGCGAGGGATGAGGCAGCGCCAGCCCATCCACAACAGGGCAGTTTCCCACCGTGTTTCCCTCCTCCCTGCATCCCCTTGGGGCCTGGGACCAGGACTGCCTTTGATCCTCCTCTGGGTGGCCCTGCCCTGAGAGCAGAGACCGCACACAACTCTCTGCACAGGCTCAGCCCCAGAGGGCAGCTGTCAGCCCTGCTCCCCTTGTCGCCATCGCCCACAGGCTGTCATGAACCAATATTGATTCAAGGCACACCCCCACCTCGGCGCCACGGGCCCGGCTCTGGCTTTATCTCTCGTCCTGTCCTGGGGAAGCAGCCCAAGTGCTTGCACCAGGTTCCCAAGTTGTGTTAACCCCTAACCCAGGACTGGGGATCAGTTCCTGTGCAGCTTGGGGCTGGTCTTCTGCCACCCCAGACCATCCAGAGCAGGGTAATGCCATGCCCAAGGTGGTGGGACCCTGTGCCATGCCTTGTCCTGCTCCAGCAGACCCCTCCCTGGGCGGCAAAAAGTCCCATAGATACAAGATGTCTGTGACTGTGCTCCCAGCTGGGCTTCGGTCCACGGAGCAGGCAAAGAGAGGCTGCAGCTGGCTCCCTCGATCCACACTTGTTTGCATGGAAACAAGCAAGGAAAGTTAAACACACACAGAGCCAGTGTGGGGCAGGAGCTGCTGGGATGGGCCCTGTGGGATCCCCTTACAGCAGGGGCACCCCTGGGGTCTGCCCAGCCCAGTGATGGCACGAGGGTGGGGATGGCAAAGCTCTCTATGTCCCCTGTACCCAGCACTGAGTCCTTGCTGGGGTCTGCACCCCTGCTGTCACCTCCCCCAGCACTTGGCCAGGCACCAGCAGCCCTGAGCTGAGAAGTTATGAAGGGCAGGAACACACACAGCACTTGCTTCCCCACCACCACAGAGGATACAACCCCATCCTGCCAGAACAGGACTGCTCCCTCCCTCCCAACAGCCACAACCCAGACTTTTACTGTCCTCTTCCTGCAAACAAGCCAGGGTTGGGCTTTCACAAGGCCTTTGAGAGAGAGTCAGCCCCAACCTGCCCTGCCCAGCTTCGCACACCAGTGACCAAAGTCCGGGAGCTGCTGAGTCCAGCCAGAGCTGCAGCAGCCAACGGGGATTTCACCACTCAGCCTTGCCCCAGGTCTGGCAGCTCCCAAAGTGGGTCTGTCCAGCTTCAGAGAACTAGGAGTAACAGAGCAACTTTGTACTTGCCCTCAATTAAAGAGTGACCTATATAGAAGAAAATCTGGGCTAAATGGGATGAAGGAGCTGGAACCGACTGCTTGGGGGTGGCACAGCACAAACCAGGATGAGCCCAGCAGCTCCAGAGTTCAGAGCATTTTAAGAACTTCCCTAGAAGTTTTTATTGCTGGGGAAGAGAAGCCCAGTCTGGAAAGAACCTCACACTGCACACTGTTTCCTGAGCCCACCAGCCAGGGCTCAACCAGCCTCAGGGCCCCAAAAGCAGGTGAAGGGACCAGGAGAGAGGTGCAGGGTGGGCACAAGGGAAGGGGTAGCAGTGGCCAGAGAGGCTCCCAGCCCCTCTCCTGCCAGGGCCACGATGATCCTCTGAGCTGGAAGGTGGGAGCAGTTCACCTTCGCCAGAGGGTGAAGAGCCAAAGACATGTTTGCCTGATGAAATCCTGCTGACAGCAGGAGCAGTGGTTCAGCTCCATGGCAGTTTTGAAAAGAAGGCGTAGGTCCTACCCAGCGTTGACGTTAAAAGGAGAAGTGCTTATCTGACAGGACGTGCAAGTCAGAGGCGTATCTCTCCTCCCAGAGTGCACTGCCTCCCAGGGCTGGCAGCCTCCTCTCCTGCTTCAGAGCCTGGGAAAGCCAGCTGTCCCGGACCAACCCCAGGAGGAGCTGACACTGCACCTGGAGGCCTCTCTGCAGGAAGGAGACGGGGTGGCAGCTCACACGTTTTAAGCCAAAGCACTTCCCACACTGAGCTGAGCTGCACTCAGCTTTCCATCAGCAACACCTCCGTACTCCAGCTATCAGGCAACGCCAGACTAGACGCTACTGATTTATCACACTCCTCCTGACAGGAGCTGGAAGAAGGAGCAGCTTATTCTCTCCCTCTCTGAAAGAAAAGTGTCTTATTTCTGGAGCTGAACAGTGGGGGCCCAGAAAGTGGGTAGGTGGGTTTGAGAGGGCAGCCAGGCTGAGCTGTGTTATTCAGCAGATGTAAAATACTTCCAATACTTCATTTAAAACTGATGAGCACAGCACCACAGTCACTTGCCTACGCCCCAAACAGCAGCCACAGGTTAGTCAGGCAGGCACACAGCTGACCCTGAGAGGATGCAAGCCCTGACCTGGTCCTGCCATGTTCTGCCTGTGCTGCCAAACCACCCACCTCCTTCAGGGGCTCTTGCAGTGGAGCTGTTAAGTCATTTCAGCAGCTGTAGCCTGGCATGGCTGCCCCTCCAGACCCACCTCTGCACTCAAAGTGCTGCAGAAAACCTTTTTCTTGGGGAAAAAGAAAGATATGGCAGGTTCCCCAGCAACTGTACCTCTTGGGGTGTAGCTCCATGGGTTGTTACAGCCCTGGCAGCCAGACAGAAGGATGACCTCAAGGCTTCAGCTGCTTTGTGTTCACCTAAGAACATCCATGGGGGGTTTAGCAGAACCAGAGCTTTTCCAAGAGGCTGCTGGCACATAGCTACAGGTCCAAGGACAGCAGGGTAAGCCCTGCCAGGGATATCCCCAGCTTTCCCACTCTCCTGAGCATGCTGGCAGGCAGGCTGGGAGCAGACAGAGCTGCCACACCAGGTCCAGTGCCACCTCCACAGCAGCTGCCCCCACACAGCCAGGGTGCTCCCTGCTGGCCCCTGCTCCAGGGTGAGGACCCAGCCAGGGCAGAGGGGAGTAAAATGCAGCTGGGACTGAGCTTGGGGCTGGACCAACGCTTTTGAACCCCCTTCAGAGTAGACATGCAGGTGTCCAGACCAGGGCAACACCCTCAAGTTGCCAGCAGTCAGCTCCAGGGCAGCTGGAGAGCTGTGGGAGCAGACAGGGAGCTGGGTCAGCCTTTAGCTCCCAGGATGTTGGCAGAGGTCAGGATTTCAGCCCCAGCTCTCAATTACCACAGCAAAAATAAAAGCAGCCATAGGTCCACAGAGGAGGCTGCCCTGCCCTTCCAGAAATGGGATTTGGGCATAAACACTTCTTTCCTGGAAAGTGTATCCTGGCATTCAGGATTCCTTCCAATCCCACAAAGCTCCCCTTGCAACATTGATCCGGGAGTACCTCACATTCCCACAGGAACTCAGCTCAGCCACGTTAACAAACATCAGCAGCTGGCAAGCTATTTAGAGCAGCGGGATTGCTCCAAGCCCCACTTCCCTCTCCCATTACCTGCCAGCGGCACAGCCTGCCAGCATTGGGGGTGATGGTCCCACTGCAGCCCCACACACACCAGATCCCCACTGGCTCACCATCACTCCTCATGCAAGCCTAGAAAGTAACCTAGGAAGAGCCAAGGGTGCAACAGTCTTGTTTGTGCCCTGCTTGCTCCAGTATCTTGTATTTAAACCTCTTCCTGGAGGTTACAGGAAAGCTGCTGGAACAGGGTGTTCGACAGCCATCACAGGGATGCTGCAGCACTGGAACCCTCTGGCCATCCTCAGGGAGCCTCAGCACACAGTTGCTCTGGCAGCAGAGCTCCTTTGGGCAGCCAAAACAAAGGCTGGGATCAGAAACAAGTCACCTTCCCCAGCCACAGCCCCCTGCGCTGGGCAAGGACTCCTGCAGAGAGTCACCCGTGTGTCCCACACGCTGGGCTGGGGCAAGGCAGGCTGAGGCTGTTCTCACCTGACTGGGGCTCACTGTACCCCAAGCACCAGGCCATGTGCCCTTCAAGGAGGGTCCCTCAGTGCCACCCCAGCTGCTCCCCTGGCACAGCTGTGCCTGGTTCCAGGCAGGGGGTGAAAGGCACCCAGTCCCCCCGGCACTGCCTTTGCTGTGTTTACCAGTCACTCAGCAACCGAGGAAAGTGGCACCAGCTCCGCTTTCATGGCCTGCCCAGCTGCTGAACCCTCTGGAACAGCAAGGCAGGGGAGGCAGTGGGAGGAGAGCAGGAGGGGGGCACGGAGCTTCCCCTCACCAGTGGACAGGGACTTCCCAAAGAGGGACACAAACCAGAATGCTCCAGGAAAGAACAGGCAGATGCCTGCACAATCTTGGCACTGCGATAGGGTTTGTGCTGGATCAATTACTTCCTCCCCCTCCTCCCCACCCAAGAAGGACCATAAATGCATTAAAACACACCCTGTGCTGCATGTCCCATGGATGCCCAGGTGTTCCCTATCACACATGAGGAGCTCCCCCCTTGGAAAAGCCAGCCCAGGAAAGAGCTGCCTGGCCACAACTGAGCCCATCTGTCCAGTGCCATGATTGCACCTCTCCATGGCCACCAACAGGATCCTGCCCGCACAAGAGCTGGGATTTTGGGAGACACAGAACAGGAGTGGGAACAGCAGGCTGACAAACCCTGAGAGCCTTTCACTAGGAAAGGCTGAGTGCAGTCAGATCAGACCCGAGCTGTTTGCATGTTGGGAAGCAAAAACAAGCCACTTCCAATCAGCATCAAGTTCCCAAGCCTGCATTTCATCTCCTGGGAACTCGCTGGCAGAGCCTGCTGGTTGCTGGCACGCGATCCAGCCCCATGCCCAGCTCACACCCACCTTGCTGCCCGCAGCCCGGACCCCCTGCCAGCAGCACAGGGACGGTCAGGAGGCACAATGTTAAAAGCTGTCAGTGAGAGGGAGAAAGGTCACTGAGCAGGGACTTGCGGCCATAATCAGTTTATGGGATTTGTTAACAGCTCCAGGCAAACCAGGCGGGAACGTCAGCCCAGCCCCGGCACAGCAGCACCTTCCCACACCGGGGGTGCGGCTCAGACAGGGGTCATCGACACCGTTCGGCTCCCCAGGCACAAACAGCACAGCACGGGCCCATCTGGTAAAAGCCATCAGCAAATACTTCCTGGCCAGTCCAAGGGAAGAATGGCTACAGCTGGATTCCTTACCTCTCCTCCCCAAAGAAGGGGGTCTTGGGAAGGCAGGCAGGCACTTCCAGGGCAGAAGTCAGCAAGGATTTCTGACCATACCTGCTGTTCCAACAGGGCCATGCAGCAGGAGCTACCTGAGGTTTGACTGGCACGATGGGAGTGCCAGCCCCAAAGGGAGATTAACACACACACTGCACCGTGCCCACACTCCTGGTGCTGTTCGCAGGCTTTGCCCCCTCAGGTGACCCCAACCCAGCGGCACCTGCTGCAAACAGCCCTGGCCCAATACCAGCCCTGGCCCAATACCAGCCAGTGAGGAGGAGGAGGATCCCAGAGCTCAGCACGAGTCAGGGCTGTGCCGGGGGGAAGCCATCACTGCACAAGAACAAATCTATTTGCTGCCTAAGTGATTTTTCTCAGCTCAGAGGACTTGCACCAGTTTCTAGCTTTACCTCTCTGCTCTCCTCCCCCACTCTCTGACTGTAGCTGGCAAGGCAGGAAAACCGTTCCTGCTCGTCTGCCCAATCTGGGCAAAGCCCAGCCTGCAGCTCCACCAGATGAGGATATGGCAGATGCCATCAGCAGACACCACACAGCCTGGTCCAGCTGCTGACCACCAGAGCCAGCTGCAATCGTGGGGTCAGCCCACTGTGCACACTTGGAGACATTTCCTTGCAGAAATGGGCTCATGGATCTTTAACTCCCCCATGGTGGTGAGAAGCAGTTACCAGTTGGCATATAAAACTGTGAGAAGGAAGTGCAGCAGCTCAGGGGAGCCAGACACATCAAACTAAGTTCTGCCCAGGACCCAGCCTTAAGCCCCGGAGATTCCCAGTTAAACAGATGATGGAAAAGTCCCACCACACCGCTTTGGCACCAGTGTGTGCCACAGCTACCTGCGAGGGACTCAACTGAGGTACGAGGAAGGGAAAGGGAGGATTTGTTCATCTGGTGGATCATGACGTCCCACAAAGCACAGCTGAGTCATGCAAGTACCACTGCCCCACCTCTGCCAGGGACTGGGCTGTGCCGAGCCAGGCACATGCCCTGGGCATTTACAGGGCTGTCAAGGAGAAGGCCTGGATTTATCATGTGCACAGGGGCTTTGACTGCAACAAGGAAAGCTCAAAAGCAAGTCTACCCTGCATGACAGCATGTACCCTTTTTCAAGGTCTTCCAACCTTCTCAAATGGCTTTCATTCAAAAATGTTCAAAGTCTGCCACCTGCAAAATAGCTCAAGACTCACTCTTTATTTCAAGCGAGAAGCACA
This sequence comes from Platyrinchus mystaceus, assembly GCA_035041135.1. Taxonomy (NCBI): domain Eukaryota; kingdom Metazoa; phylum Chordata; class Aves; order Passeriformes; family Tyrannidae; genus Platyrinchus; species Platyrinchus mystaceus. Next base: position 16,402,288 of record JAWWLV010000030.1, read on the forward strand.
AGGAGCTAAGAGTGCTGGGGCTCTTGGAAGATGAACACTGAGTTCTGCAGCTCGACCTGCCCCTCGGAAACAGCTTTTCTGCCAGCCATGCCCACCAACGGACTCCTAAACTCAGAGGGGGGAAAGAAATAAGTTAAATAGGTTAATCAGCTGTGTTTACAAACAACAACCCACATTATCAAGAGGAACAAAAGGCTCCCAGGTAGGGAAGACACAACAGTGAGGACCAAGTGTGCTCAGGTACATTCAGTAGCAGTCCCTGGTATCGAAATGCCAAGCTGTTCTCTGAGAAAGAAGCTACATCACACCTTCACAGTTCCTTATGGACAGCTTGGAAACCCAATCCCTCGAGTCTGGTGCAGGAATATTCCCTGGCTTCTCCCCATTTCCAGCTACCAAAATTCAGCACTAGCAACAGTCATATCACATGATACAAAAAGTCAAGTTAATATCTTAATTCGGTCTATTTTACACCTTTGGTATTGAACTTTGCAAAGCAGCTGAGCCCACTGCGGTTCCTTTAAAAACAGGGACACGGGCTCGGTCTGTTCTTAAAGGCTTCATTGGCACAGCTGGGAAGGACGAAGGGCTGTGTCCCAGCACAACATTCAGTCTCAATTCTTCACAGACAGACCTGGCAGCACCCTCCCCCCTTCCTGTTTAGCCCTGGCTAACAAGGATTACATTAAGAGCCATTTCCACATTAGAACACACCACGGACGCAGTCCTTCCACTCAGGCTCTATTAGGAGGGTGGGCACTTCCTCTGTGTCATCCCTTGCTGCATCTTTCCAGAGGCATTAGTGCTTGGAGCAGACAGCTCTTCCTCCCAGCCCACTTTTCCTTTTTGTCTGGAGCCTGCTGTGCTCACAAACGTGTATTATGACATCAAGCTGATATGAAATCATGATGATTTCACTGCAATTAAGTCAGGAGCAGATGGGGCTGACGGAGCTGGCTAAGCAACAAATCTTCTAAATTGGAGAACTCTGTCAAGAGAAATTAAAGCCTTATGCAAAAAACCAACTCGGGATCACAGAAAAATTCCACATGGAAGGGACTGCAGGGAGGTATCCAGGCCAAGCTCCTGCTCCTATGACTGAAGCAACTTCACCTCTGTCACAGTCTATTGCAGGAAAATCACAGCACAAAGCACCAAGCTCCCAACGAGTAACACACATGAAAAAGCCAACAGACAGAAGAGGCAAACATTGCAAGAGCAGAGCAAGGCAACCATTAAGCTTGAAAAATAACTCCCAGAGAGAAATCCATAGAATTAGCAAAAAAACCCACCAAAAAACCTTAGGTTGGCACATGCTGGACTTGAGACCTACCAGAAACATATCTAGTGTTTTCAACAGCCAGGGTGTGAGTTTGTCACTTGTTACCAGCACCACACAGAACAGCAGGCAAGGCACAGAGTGCCATTACCAATAACTGAGACCCAGAGCAGCCTATTCTTTTCAGAGCCTTTATGGAAGAAAAAGGCTCTCAATTGCTTCTAACAAGGAATGGCTTAAATAGGTTAAAAATAATGAACCAGTACGCTGCACATGGGCACTCCATGCTCCCAATTAAGCAATCCTTTAAAAGGTGGCCTTAAGAAGCCTCTCAGAGTTGGTATAAGGAGGTTAATAAAGTGCTTTGAAACCCTGTACACAGCTTAGTGAGATGACTCAGAACCTGCTGTCACAGCCTAATGTCATTACCCAAATTCTGGCACTTTCCAGGGAGCATGAGGACGCAGTTCTTTGTTTTACAGCCTCTGTTCCAGTGATGATTCCTTGTGAAGGGCCTGGGACTGCTTGTAGAAGTTTTTGACTTTGCAGGTAAACCTCCCAACACCAAACCTCTGCAGAGCTGCAACCAGGAGTCGAGATCCACATAGTTTTTAATGCTTTCAGGTTGAAGCCTTTGTGACAAACCAGAGAACACACAGCAAACGGGTGTTTGGTACCACAGTGCCTCTTTAAGGAGGGTGGGCATCTCATTCACCACTCACAACGTCTGGCACAGGCTGTTGCTGTAAAACACAACAGCTGACACTAAGCCCACACTTCTGTGCAGAAGTAAACTCTATTAATACACATCTGAAAGGCAGACTGGACTCCATACTCCTTCCACAGGACTTGCAGCTCCAAGAACTACAAACCAATGTATTTTGGCATCCTAAGTAGACTGAATATTCTTGCTTACAGAGCTCATCAAGGGGAGTTTTGTTTCTAAAACCCTCCTCAAAGGCATGAGCAAATTTAGCGGACAGAGAAAATTATTTATTCTCCTGAAACCTGAAATGATTTTCTCCAACGTTTAAGTATCTCATGTCAAAGCAAGAAAAGTGATGCCAGAACAATTCCAAGCAGCCACTCTGCTGCCAAGAAGGCATTTCATTGAAGCTTCTTCCCCTCCTGCCAAGGCGTGTTGTCAGACATGTTGCCTAGACAGCAGAAATCATGGATAAGGACATCACAGAGTACTCCAGATACCAGTTCTTAGAAACATACCAGTTGTTATAGGAGGCATTGCTGAAAAACCATCCTTATTTGGATGGGGTTGTACTCGGAGTCTAGAAAACCATCCCAGCCAGGGGAACAAACTACATTTCTTCTTCCACCTTCCAGGTAGCACAGAGCCCACTGTGCCGCAGCAGTTTCCAAGTGTGCAGAGGTATCTCTCAAGCCCATCAGACTCTCTGCCTCCCTCTACTCCCAAATTATCTGTACAAATGTTTATTAGCACATAATGTTCTCCACTAAAGTTTCACATCTCAGGGCACCTCCTTCTCCTAAAGGAAGCACACAGTGACCAAAGGGAACCTTGATCCAGATCACCACTCCGGGATGGCTGAGAGTGCACAGTGTGTTAAGATCCTGAAGAAATGGTTTCCAAAATGAAAGAAAGACCTTTTCAAGCAGTAAAAATATGTACTGTGAGCAGGAACTCTGCTACATGCGTGAAAACTGTCTAAAAAGCAAACATACAAACAACATTTACACAATAGGCATCTGGCAGCATCATTTTCAGACATTTTTTTAATTTATTCTGACATGCTATAAAGGAATAAATTACACTGTTAAAGAATTACCAGCAATAAAAGTATTTCTTTCTTTCAGCTGGGCTAGAATAGGAGTGAGAAGGAAGACAGCCTGGGGCAGTAACCAATGTGAACTCTGCATGGTGCGAGGCTGCCCCCAAGAACAAGAGTAAATCTGGTCATATCCACTTCACAAGAACTTGAAAGAAAATGCCTTGGTTTAAAACCATCCAGATTCTCAAACCATTCAAATTTTTCTCAACACTAGCAATCACAAGTCAGTCCAGCCGATGCACGACATGGCGATGCTCGGAGGCTGCCAATAGCCGGTCTGCAAAAGATGCCACTTCATTTTAAAAAAATCCAATCTTAGAATAGAGGGCTGGTCTCAAACAACAAGTTATAAAAATGCAAGACTGCCCCTTCCCCCTCAAGGAAAAAATACAAAATTTATTTAAAAACAAAATGAGGAAGAGTTACAACACTAAATCTAAAATGATTTAGAAAGAAATATGACTTCTTTTGCTTAACAAATGGCCTCAAAACTTGGTTTAAAAACAGGGTAATGTAAATTTCTTAAACTGAATTAACAAGGCAAATTAAAAAAATTTCATTTCCTTACAGAAACAGTTTTTTAGTTTTTAATGAACTTGTAAACAAAAAAGCTTCCGCTTCAAAATAAAAACAAAATCCCAGATCATATAGATGTTTACAGTGATTACATTTATCTAAGCAACTTACATACAGGTTCAGTTGTAAGATGTTAACTAAATTTCGTGACAAATATGCTGTTTTTCCTTTTACCAAGAACATTATAGAGTTAATGCAGAGTCCTAAAGATTATCTAGTAGTCGCTAAGTTTCTCTTAAGTCTTCACTTTAGATGCTGTTATTTCTAGCACAGGTAAGCAGGCAGAGTCTTTCATATGCTTAAAAACTGGAATCTTTGGTTACTACCATGTCAGCTGGCTTGGTATGTTGCACATAGAAGCCAACAATTTTAAGAATGTTTTAAGTGTACAACTTTCAAAACCCAGGGAGGAATAACCAGAAAAGAGTGCACAATTGTGAGCATTTACAATTATCACAACTGTTGCCGAAGACTGTTCATGCCATTCTTCCAAAACAATGAGATCTCATAAGCAGTGTAGTTCAAAGTAAAAAGGTAACAAAAATTGGCATATGCACAATTTTCTCCACTTGTGTGTCAACCATTAGTTAACTTTTCCACTTGAAAAAAATGCAATAGAAAACTGGACACCATGTTTCACTATCTCAGTAATATTCACAATTACAGCTGCTACAACTCAAAGTGCAGCATCACTGACACTGCCCAGAGCCAGTTTATACTGATATTAAGTTCTTTACACCAAGTAAATGGTTGCCCACAGCCACTGGCAAGTGTACGTATGAACTAAAATTTCTAGGATTCGGGGAGTGACAAGTCCTGCTCCAATCTGCTCTGCTTTGTCCCATCCTCGCCATGCTCAGAAACCTGCAAGATAAAGACAAGGGCAACTTACTGATACGGGATGAAAACGAGAAACAGCCTTCACAGCAGGAGAATTAAACATCAGTTATGGTCATTCAAAGGGGAAAATGCTGCTCCATCTTGGAATTGCAGAGTTCCTGGCGTCCCATTTCCGAAGGTAATGACGTTTGCCAACACCCTTTAGTTCAAACAAGCACCTCTCACTCACACCTACTGCTGGCACTGGAAGACAGGCTTATGCACCAGCTGGATGCCACATTCCTCAAGCGGGAATTCAGACCAACAGTTTGAAAACAAGACGTGTTATTGCCACTAGGAAACAGGATGTAATTTCATAGGATTGTTTTCTACTTGTCTGCAGTGTCTCATGTTTATATCCCTGAATGTCAAACTGTCATCTGACTGCAGGGTGCTCTGCAGAGACACAGCACGGCACTGTCACACGGACAGAAGGCAGAGGCACAGGAATGACTTACCTTACAGTAACTGGTGTCACCACATGCACCATGCTCTGGGCAGCCAAAACAGAAGCCAGAACCTGTGACAGTGACCAGGGACCCAGCACACCTCTGTCCTTGGAAGGACAAGTGAAAACTCACAGGACAGGGTAGGTGGGGCGTCAAGAACAATTCTCTTCATGTTCAGCATTCCAAATGACAAGTTCGAGATGTGGGATAGGGAGAGTGAAGGAATACTCCAGATACACAGATCTCCAAGAACCAGTTACTGCAAGCTAAGCCAGTCTTCCCTTCAGGCTCATTCCTGGTGACTCAGGTGGCAGTGCTGTGCTTTACAGAGGTAACAGGAGTCTCAACCGAAGATCACTTTGCCGAGCGAGTTTCCGTTCTGGATGCCCTCCAGAAAGGATGGTCTGTCCATGGATGAATTCAGCTGAGCAACACCTCTGACTTTTTGCAACAGAAATCTCTTCACAGTGAAATACAGACAAAGCTGACCTCAGCTATAGCTTGTGCTGTCATCCAGAGAGAAGCAAGTGCAAACAAGTCTTAATAGCCTGACATTCTATCCAAAACGTATCTGGACAGCACCCAGAAAACAGCTTTAACTCTTCCAGAACAGGCTACAGGTCATTTAGAAAAGGTTCAAGAGCTTTGTTTGAATCTTAATGCACTGAAAGACAATTCTCTTGATCCAGCACTAGTCACATAACAAAAAAAAATATCCTGCACCAGAATTAAGACAGCCATTCCCACCTGACTGCAAATTCCTACAGAAATCCCAGTGATTCCTCAGTTCCCTAACCCTTACTTGATGCATACAATCAAGAGTTACGCTGTTTTTCCATTTAGTGTGCTCAGCAGCAAACACTGATTCATCATTTGAACCACTTTCTCCATCCAAGCAGCCAAAACTAACTCAACAAAGGAGGAGCGTGGGAAGAAACAGATCAACTCATTGCTTTAGAAACCTGAATCTTTCAAATGAAAAATGGGACCCTGAACCTGGGGACAAAGATGTGCTAACAAATGATATGCTGCTATTTGTTAGAATATCTCAACTCTAAGGTATTACAGGCAACAGAACGTCCACCTACAGCTAGAGAAAGTAACAGGGAACTAGAATCAACTCTCAACATCCCTTCCAAGTCCTGTTAAGACACAGCCCAACCACAGCTGTCACATGAAATAGAGACACTCATGAAGCACATGGATCACTGCTGGTATGAAGAACGTGCTGAAGAGTTTGTTGGCATCTCTTTAACAGATCTTCACTACATACAGGGCCAGCTCAAACCTGCACATTCATCACTCCTTGTCCCTCTCTGGGCTGTTACCCAAAACTTCGATAATCTCTGTGCTATGTGAGGGATACTCATATTGCTTTATTAGCATCAGAGCTGCAGACCTGATCGATGGGGAACAGCAACTGTCCTGTCATACCCTAACAAGCTCCTCAACTTGAAGCTCTCAAGCTTTGTCTATGATCTATTTCTCTAAATAAGCAGTGAAAATATTTAGTTGTCAACTGGCTAATTCTCAAGTAGAGAACTACAGTCTGTGCTGAGAAATCCTGTCACGGCCACAGGCGTCCAGCGAATGCTCATGGGCACTGCTGACAGGCTCACAGAACTCTGCACTGACACGAACTAAAAACTCCTCTCACAAATGGAACTGGTAGACTTTATCCTGCAGACTTGACTGCCTGAGTCAGTTTTATGATTGAGGAAAGCTGACTGTAAGGACTGTTACAAATCACACCTGAACAACACTGTCAAGAGAGCAAGAGCCAAACTTCCTTGAGTCAGCAGAGCAGCTGAGTCTATTCAAACAGTTCACCTCTCCCAAGTTCAAAAGCAGCTGATCTTGCTGTTACAAAAGACACTGCACAGAGTTCCAGAGAGGGATAGGGAAAAAAAACAGAGGAGAAAAAAGGCCATGGACAGAACAGGTTACTCTGGAACGAGACAGAACATTCATCCTGAATAACCTACAGGACTCAGAAATAATTTAACATGGAGCTGAGTTAAGGAAGCCAGGAGTACCTGTAAATGAGCAGACATCTGGACATTGTCTGACCACCATTCCCAGATGCACATCTTGAATAGTACTTGCACTTTATGAAGAAATGCATCTGTAAATTGCTATTTCTAGGACTCTTGTGGAACTGGATATGGCTATCAGAATCTGACACCATGAAGCCTTTTAAGCCACTTCCACACAGGCTTTGCTACAGCAACTCCAAGAGAATTTAACTGAACTCTGGAAAAAATAACCAGATATTTCATTCATCTCCAGTGTGACAGGAACACATAAGCCACGCAGATTCCTCCTTAAGCTTAGCTTTTTTGGGTTCAAAACAATCTTTGTTAATAGACAACATTCCACACAAAATGGCATGTAGGATTTTAGAAATCAGGAATCTTCATTTTGATGAAGAGATTAAGCGTCTGAAGAGAAGTCTTCAGATGTCTGCCAAGCAATACTTTAATGTTCTGCTGACATTACAGCTTGATCGATTTGAAGGTCACAAGCCTTTCTTCAGGATGGGGAGGAAAGAGGAGAAATTCCCTTAAAAGGCTGCTACTCCATGCAAGAGCCAATGAAATTCTGCTAAAAACCCAGGAACTTCACCATAGCTACAGCAATGGGTCTTGTTCCCAAAGGACAGTGTGATAAGGAACGTCCATGAGGAAAGAGAAATGGTCTCTAAGGCTCCATGGCAAGGCAGCTTCCCTGCTCCTCCTGCCTGTCAGTCAGCTCAGCTTTGCACTCTGGCACCAAAGCACCACTACAAGGTGGAGGCAGATAATCATTTTAACGACCTTTTCTTGCCTTACACACAGCACTTGGTCAGGGACAGGCTGAGCCAGGAGAGCAGCACATCAAACCTCAGAATACATGAGCGAAACAGTATTGCATGAGTGCCCAACTTCATTTTCAGGGCAGATTCCACTTACACATCATCACCTCCTGCAAGACCTTCACTTTAAGCTTGAGCTGTTGCGAAGAATGTGCATTTTTTCTCAGATTATCTTCTGCTCCAACAGCCAATCTGTCCACACCCCAAACTGGGCTGGGTTCTGGACTTCAGTCAGAGCTTCTGTATTGCAGCAAGCAACCTAAGCCCAGATGCTTAATCACCCTGTCTGCTACACCCTGGTGCTGCAGCTGAAGGAACTGGTTTACAGCCTTCAGTGCTGGAACACCTGTCAGCTGCAGCCAAATAGCCTGGAAAGTCTGACATTTAATGCATCCTATGAATTTTTTTTTTTTAATCTCAGGAAGAGCTGCAGGTATTTTACTACTTTATTTTTTTCTGGATAAAGTGTTACATTTTTGGATAGCTATTTTGACTAAAGACACGTGGTAAGGTTTAAATGCTGCCACAATACATGAAAAACAATGTTTTTATAAGTTTATTGTAAACACTCCTGCATTTCTTTGACTTCCAAGTCTGTCATGTTAGATGAAGATATAATTTTACATATATAAAAATGACAGACAACATGTACTGAAGAGCAGCAAGAACTAGCAATGCCTCAGTATAGAACTTAGACCTTGCTTTTCTAGTCTCACTCATACAATCTTGTTAGCTTTAATTTTATCCACAGCTCAGCTTGAGGAACTGGTTTCATTACAAGACTGAAGCAGTCACTAGCTGTGGCAGTTTCATCCCAGTGACTTACCAGCACTAGTGGATTTACATCACAAAAAAAAAGTATTTTTAAAGCTTCTAGACTGTGTGGGAAAAAAACTGGATGTGCCTTTTCAGAACTCAGTTTTCAGTTATTACACAATTACATCCTGAACATGTCACAACATTTCCCTTTGAAGCCATAACATAGAAACAATTCAAATCATCAAGAAACCTGAAGCCCCACCCCAGAGCACCCGGATACCTCAGAAAATTGTGACTTGGCAGTCCACAGCACTTTGGGGTTACTGCTTGATTTAGACAAGACATTTTGAGCTCACTGGTCCCTGCTTTTAACTCTGGACCAAATGTCTCAGTGTAAACCCACTGGAGGAAGCCAGACCACTCACAATTTTCTGTTTCCCGTGTTTGAGGCATACAGAACAGAAGCAAACCCACAGCACTATACCAGCTGCCACAGAGCAGAACCCAAAGTCTCTAGATCCTTGCCTAGTTAATGAGAATTATCCCTTAAGAAGTGTTAGGTCTAGGATTTTGGATTGCTTTATATATTTATATATATATAAATATATATATGTATATATAAATAAAAATAAATAAAAATGTCACATTCCCAACACCAAGTCAGTTTCTTGTTTTTGGAAAGTGGTTAATGCGGGAGCAAAAGATGCAGTGGTTAAAATGACCCAACATCCCCAGAAGAAATGATATGAATAACAAGGACATTTTGGTATAAAGTTAGTAGTCAAATTCTCCAAGGACGTCTTTTGGTTTTGTTTTTTTTTTAATTTAACAGCCAAATATGTTTTTTAAACCACCTCCTTGATCTAACACTTAAATTGCCGACATTGTCCAAATTAGTGTAAATTTTTTTTTTCCTGTAACGTCACTTGGTTCTTGGCTACTAACCTTTCATGTTACTCTTGGATTTGTCAGTTTGCTTGCCTGTGGGGGTTTGGGCCTGCTGCCCCTGCCCACTGGAAGAGGCTGCCTGCTGTGCTGCTTTCTGCTTTAACATTGTCCAGTCGAATGTGTAGTCATATTGGTGGTTCAAGGTCCTAAAAAAGAGGGAAATATTTCACTGTAACACATCATGGCTTCCTTATTGCTAATACCAAGCCTTCCCTGAAATCCCAGAACTAGAGGATAACTCTTTTTGTAAGCTGCTTTAGAGATTATGAACGGTATAGAAACGCTAAGTATTACTAACTTAAAGGGATTCTTGCAGCAAGCCCGAAAACCATCCAGCAGCATTTCCTCACTGGTTACACAAAGGTCTGCACTTGTGGAGGCAGCACTTCCTCCCAGCCCACCTTACCCACTGCCTGCACTGAGGTTCTGAGCTTTTTAAAATATATATAATTTTAAGAAGAGACAGCAGTATTGTACATCACTGAATAGAAACTGCTTTGGATTCCAGACACCTGGAGGGAGACACGAGAGATCAGTACCAGCTCTTCTTTTGACAGATGCTCTTCACTCCACAAGGCTGAGTTTATGTTCTGGTTGCTCTAACGAGCTCAATGAAGCAGCACTATTCCTCTCCACTGAAATCCACCTCCTGGGCACCACTGCTAGTCCCACCACCAATTTCCAAACATAAAAACCTTCAGACTTTTACAAGGGGTCAATTTTTTAAGCTACTTGCAACAGAACTTAAAGTATGGCCTCAACCCGCCACCATTAGTGGTTACATCACACAATGCAAAACCAAGAGAATCTTTTTTCTTTATGTTTAACATTGAATATTTAACATTGAACATATTTTTCAAGTCATTTAAACAGCTTTTCAAACTCTGAAAGGAAAGAAAGGACCAGAAGAACTCCCTACACCACACACATACAGAGCTGTTCTCTGCAGTGCAAGTCCCACAGAGCAGTTCCCAACTACTAAAGCCCTGACAAATTTCTGTACTTTTCCACTTTGAGACTGACCTGAAAAGAATACGGAATAATTGCCTCAGATACATGTAATCTGGTGCCTCTTCAAAGCGCAGGCCACGACAGTAGTTCAGATACATGGCAAATTCTGCAGGGAATCCCTGTAAATCAACAGTGTTAATCAAGCCATGGCTTGCAGCAAAAAGCTTCTAACAACCCTTATAAGAAGGCAAAAAGATGTGCTTTTTTCTATAATAGGAGAGAAAAACTGGCTGAAGATTTGTAAATTAATTCCACTTTGCCTCTAGTTATGAATTTAATTCTGTATTTCAGAAAGTGGATTTGATCAGCAGGACCCCCAGGTACACATTAGTTCCCCAAAATTGTTACCCGATGCATGTTTTGCAATCACAACTTCTCTGCTACCAAAACCTTCAACATACTTACTTATAAAGCACTTATTTCATCCTAATTAAACATCATTCTTGTTAACTAAGTCTCTAAAAAAATAGGTGGTAATTGTCTCTTAAGAGATTCCACTCTTGTTTCCTTGATAATCTACTTAAGCAGACTAGAGGCAAGATCAGTTAATGGCACTAAGTGTTGAAAACCTCTTTGAAAGATTTCCTGTTTTACATTTTGATATATTTAATGCTATATTAAAAGCCTACCTGAAAACAGGTAATAGCATGTAAAGAAAATATAGGGTATAGCATCCCTGGAAGTGTTTAAGGCCAGTTTAGAGGGGGCTTAGAACAACCTGGCCTAGTGAAAGGTGTCCCTGACCCTGCAGTGGGGTGGAAGAAGGTGATCTTTAAGGTGCTTTCCAACCCAAACTATTTTATGATTCTATGAACAGTTCAACACTTTGGAAGGTATTGTCAGACTAAGGGTATAAATATGTCCAGAAGTAGAAAGTGCAATCCTTGGTGCTGCTGTCTGATGTGCAGAAACTACCCCACGTTCCCAAGGACCTTTGTTAACAAGCACACGGCTGCCACAGTGCAAGAGAAATCTTAAGATGCAAAGGACAATAATGGAAAAACATCATTCTGCAGCAAGGCTCTAAAAGTTCACTTGCATCCAATTCCACTGCAGCCTCTACTTGAGTTAGAGTAGACCAGGGGTCCCCAAACTACGGCCCAGGGGCCAGAACCGGCCCCCGAGGCTGCTGAACCCGGCCCGCGCCGCCCTCCCTGCCGCAAGGACTTTATCTGCACCTCGTTCTCCACCCGCCTCCAGGGGGCGCCTCTCGGCTACAAACCGGCCCCCACACAGTTTGGGGGCAGCGAAACGGCCCTCGGTTTAGAAAGTCTGACAGCCCCTGGAGCAGACAATATGAACAATCTTGAAGAAGCAGAAACAAGTGTATGTGGGCAAGCCAGACAGCTCCACCTTGGTTATTTATTTACTTCTACACGTGAAGCTTCCACTGTACAAGTTGAAGAACTGAACAAGCCTGACCTAAGAGAGCTGGAGAGCTTGCACAGCCAACACTCAGCAAGACCTGAATGATGGTGGCACAAACTATGCCAAGAATCAGCAGCAAATGCCTGCCCTGTTACACATATTCACAGTCTAGCTGGGTGGCCAAACACAAGGCACCCAGTGCCTGCCAGAGAATATTATTCAGCAGCAAATGCCACGTGAGACTAATACTGGCTTTAGTTTAAAAAAATCCACAAATAACAAAACAAACAATAAAAGAATTTCCATTTCACAGTATGACATCACTTGGAAACTCTTACCTTACACAAAACCTCAACAGGAGTGGACATTTTCTTTTCACTAATCTTTTCATACTTTTGCTTCTTTGTTGCAGCCTGTGGAACATGTAGGTCACAATATAAGAGATATTGTGCAACACTGGATTAACAAGGACAGCAGTAAAAAAAAAAATGACAAAAATCCTTTGGTCAACCATAAGTATTTTATGTGAAATCTCCAAGACCCACACACTTATTGCAAAGAGAATGAAGGTCAATCTGGTATTAAGATTTGGACACAGTTTAATACCATTTGTCGCAGTCTAATGCTTCCATCACATGGCACAGCTCGTGTAGTTCTAGCTGTTGCTTTTGTCCATTAAACAGACCAGACTTGCATTTACATTTGCCAAATTTGTATTAATTCCCACTCAGTGCCCCATTCAGGGCCGCCTGGTGTTTCAGTAAGCACCCGTTACATTCATTTGCAGCTGAAGAACTCCAGTGTCTCACAAGCTGCTGCCTTTTTAGAAAACTTGCAGCTGCAACACCACTGGAGTTACAAAACTCTCATATGCAGGAAGAAAAACAATTAAAACATGGAAACAAATCACTGAAGTCTATATAACAGAAATATCTGCCACGATTGTAGTTGGCTCCCATGCATGGAAATACTGGATAATCACTCAGTGGTGCCATAACCTGGACTGAAGATACCACTGAGGCTGAACTTGCCAGGCAAGAGATTATTTCCATGCTCTCTACAGCAACTCAGAAAGCCACCAACAATGGTATTTTCTATTTCCCAGAAGGCCCTCAGACTCCAACAGGACAATAATAATTGGCAAAGATGACGTAAGCTATTGTTTAGCATAAATTTTAAGACAATCAAACAATACACATTTTGCCTCCTGCGCAAGAGGCAGAATCCAGATTCTATAAATATCATGCTTTGGGAAAAGCTGCTTTGAGTAACTGAAGCTAAACATTATATAAATCCACCTATCCTGATCAGCAGACAGAAGCATGATACCCAAACATGAAAAAAAACCAAAAAAATCAAAAGGCAAGTTGGGGGGAGGAAAAAAAAAAAAGGTAACACAACCCACCTTTAATCCTTGCCAAGGCAGACTGGTTCTGTTAAAGTACATCAATACATAGCCTAGAGACTCCATGTCATCCCGACGGCTACAGAAAAGAGGAAAGACAACGAATTACAAATTTGGGCATTTCACACTTTATTCCAAATAGTGCAAATGTTCAAAAATTTAAATTAAAAAATAGTTGAGGGATAAAATCTAAGCTTTGCTGAAAAGGTCTCTTTCTAGTACAGCTAAAGCACTGAGGTGCTCACAATTCCACTGTCAAAAGTCTTCCCCAGCAGAAGGGGATCCTATTCATTTTTCAAGCAAGGAATACTCAGTAGGTATTGTGTGTTCTTTCAATCTGCAGTTACATGAATTCGGGAAAGAAAAACTTTGGAAAATTAAAGAAAAAGAAACATTAAACGTTTTTCCTGCTTTATGAAGTAGCTTGGATAGAAACAGAAGGTTTTCTTGTAGGAACCATAGAATGCATTGTAAGTGAGATACATTTTAGCCTTAAATTCCTTAATGAAGATTTTTCCCTGAACCTTGTCTGAGGCTGGGATCAATCCTGACCATCCAGCCCCAAAAGGGCACAGCTCCTTCCTTCACTTCTGTGAAAAAAATGTGAATAGTCTCTGTTTTTTTTTAAAAAACAAGCAATGCTGAAAGGTGCATGCATCAATCTGAGAGGTGTCTCTGCTTTCTTCCCATGAGACGCCTGTTTTGGGGCAGCTGGAGAACTCCAAAGTGACCCATCCACAGACTTCACTCTGAGAACTTGCACACCAACTCTCATGTAAAGGCTTCAAATATTTTCAGCACATGCTCCAGCTCCCTACGTCAGCCCCACGAATGCCATCGTACTTTGCTACACAGCTTTCATGAGTGCTAAGACTAGTACAGTTCACTGAAGTGGAAAACAAGCTCCATGATTTTTTTCCTCTTGGCAGTTGCCTCTTCCCAGCTGTGGTAAAATCAGATTCTTCCTGACTGCCCCTCTGCAGCTGACATCTATTTAACATGAGACAGAAAAATAACTTATTTTTCTCTTCCTAGCTCCCTCATGGAGAGAACCTGGTGGATATTGCTGCTGCTCTGCCACCCAGATCTGCAATAAAAGGATTTAAATGGTGAGTCAACTCTCTAAACCTCTGGGGAACCAGTTCAGGAAGCTATCCCAGAAGAAGATCACCTTGGCTCTCTAAAGCTTTTATCACAAGGCCAAAAAAGCATTAATGGGTCAGGGAAGAGAGGATTGGTTCCCTCCTCTCGACAGCAGCTTGCTCTGAGATCATCTCCGTTGCAACATGAAACCACAGACAAAGAGAGAGGGACGAAAAATTATACTGAGACCACAAACTCCAGCCTGCAAAACTTGCTAATTCTATTAGAATTGCAGATTTTAATCATCAACAGGATTCAGAGAACCTGTATGGGGCCAAGACATAAAATTACGTTTCCTGAGAAGGCAATGATAAGATTCAGAAACAAAGGCATGAATAGTTTCCATCCCCCATCCAGCTCATTGTTCCCATGTTTAATATCATGATTCTCTTGTAGGAAACACTTAGTTCTGCACATCACTAAGGGGTACATTACATTTGAGCATACACTGATAAAAGTGATTTTCAGGCTTTGGAAAACAGGACAACAATCTCCATTACTAAAATGGATAACATTGCAAACAGCTCCTTGAGCACAGTTGTCAGTACCTACAGGAAAACATGTTCTGCAACAGATAAAAGCACAGGACTAACAGCTGTAATATTCTACCATAAACTTCAGAACTGGTTTCTCCTGATTACAGGAATTTTTTACTTGTCTCACCACTGGCTTGATCTAGACAGTTTAGCAGCTTTTAGCATGCACCAAGCTACGTTTCTAATCATAACAGATTTCCCATTACCAGCAGATACAGTATAAGACCTCCAATTAAATTCAAAAGCAACAATCCTTTGCAAATCCCTCCTTCAGTCTCAGGTGCTTGCACAGCTATTCCCTTACCAGAGCTGTTTAGGATCTATGAAATGCACTTACTTCAGAAATTACACCTGTCATTTACTCTCCTTGACTCACATGTCAAGTAGGCTTAAATAATGACACTGACAGGCAATAAAACACCCTTAAGGAAATTAAAGCAAAGAAGAACATGGAGCATTTTAAAGCACCAAGTATTTGTGGGTTGCATGTTCTGTTGAACTTGACCAATAGAAACTCTGTTGTTCCAATCTTGATTAAAATGAAGGTCAGAGTCACAGACATTCGTGAAGTTTTAGCCAACCAAGTGACCTCAGCATCATGTGGTGAAGCCACACTATTACACTTGTATATTAGAATATTTAGGTACATAGGTAAGGAAGAGGAGAGAGTCATCCCTTTAATATCTCTTGAGTACCTAACACTTCCAACCAACTCAAAGTGCTCTCTCCACTGAACCACTGCTGGGATACTGTAGGAGCAGTATGTTTTTGATCCAGATGATAAAAATGTGTTTATGATTAAGCAAAGCTCAAATATATACACACACACATATATGTGTACATACATATAGACACATGACTGTGACTACACGAGAAACTAAAATACAGCTTGAGTGGAGATATTTAAGTCTTGCTTGGGGGCAAAAGGAGAAATAATAGTTTACTGACTTGAAGAGAGTGAGAGAACAGGACATCAGCTTTAGAACACTCTGGTTACAGAAAGCCATCTCAAGCCAGGCAACAGTGGTGTCAACAGGTAGCAACACATCCACAAAGTACACCTTTGTGAAGGTCCTCCAACAGATCCACATCAAAGTATGCCTTAGCCTTTAAAAAGCCAAAACAGTATGCACAACATCCACCTCATGTCTGCAAGACACAGTCTCTTCAAGAAGCAAATTAGGTGCTTGGATTTTCCCCCTATCCTTGCACAGGCAGCCAAAAAGAAAAACACTTGCAAAAGGGTGGATACACTTATTCATATAAAATTAGTTCAGACACTTGAGAAGCTTACAGAGATCACCTTGCAGCCTCCAAAGCACAGCATGAATCTTGCACTCACCTCTGCTCAATGCCAAGATGTGCATTGATGCTGGCATATCGAGCTGTGCCAGTGAGATTTTTGTCTTCTCTGTATGGTATGTGTTGCCTTGTCCTGTTGTCCCGGTACTTTTTGGCCAAACCAAAGTCAATAAGGAATAACTTAAAGAAAAATGAAAGTAGGTTATATTCCTATACAATTCAAGAAATTCCCAAATTCTTTTACTGGGCATTAGCTACATTTTAAGACACCCAGACAATGTAACAGCCTACAGTTAAAAGAAGCAAAGTAACAGTGCAGAGGCGCAACCAGCTTTAACTCGTCAGTAAAAAACTTAAGAGTGAATTAGTTCAAGCCTTTTCTCAATCCACTGGAATAGATTATACTACTCAGCATCTGCAGCTTAGTTCTACAACTATTTTATATTACTACTGCAGTTCCTATCACATGAGCTTGATGACTACAGTGCACAGTTGAGGAAGGAACCGGCACGGTGAAAGCAGCCCAGGAACCCCACTGGCACTGGAGCAGGTCACACACACAGAGTTAATGGCAGCTCAGCAGCTTAATGCACATGATGCACATCCTGCAACCTTCTGTCTCAAGGAACAGCGACCATTTTGCAGAGCACAAGGCCAAAACCTTCAACAGCAAACAAGACATCTTGCTCTCAGCTCTTTGCTCAGTAAGACTTCCCAGACATTATCACAGCAGCATGACAGTCACTAACGATTTTGTAACAGCCAGGAAGCTGGAGCCTCTTAATGGAAGCTAATTTGGGTTTCTAATAACCAAGCTTGCCCAATGATTTGATATTTAGCAACACTTCAGTGTGTACTATCAGTGAGCTGACACAGCCAGCCCACCCACAAGAGTTAATCCAGACAGTACCTTCTCATAAGATTTCAGGACTAGGCAAAAAAAAGCTGAGGCAGAAGTACCTAAGGAATGTTTCAAACTCTACCATCAGTCTTCAAGCTACACACCTTGAGCTCCTGAATCCAAGTCTGGATTAATGCTACAGGACCAAGGGCTACAACCCCTACAGATTGATGAATGCTGCAAAATAACTTGAGTGGGGGAAGGATGTGACTGAAAGAAGACATTTAAGGTTCGATAAACTCTCAGTAAAAAGCAACTCAGTATCAGCTTAAAGCTGATTAGAGAACAGAAGATGCAGCTTTAAAAGCAAACTGGAGACTATATGTAGGTGTACCAAAGCTGCAACAAAAGGTCGCTTTGGCACACTGGAAGTGCTGTGAATTATAAAGTGACACTCAACATGAAATTAACCAAGATACTGAAGGACTGAAAGTTTCTGAATTGCACAGTAGCGATGTTTTAGAATTCTGGTGTAAGAAGATAGTAGTCTAGACAGTGAGAAGCTAAAAACCTCTTAACTACTGGTGGTGGAGCAGAAAACCTGGGGTTGAAGTCTTGCCATGATTTATACGAAAACACAAGGCACAGCAGTTCTACCTATGCTGTTCTGGTGACAGTCACCTTGAAAGTCCAGAATGCTTTGAGCAAGAGGCCATAAACCCAAGTTTTTCAACTACACTGCTCAGACAGCTCAGCAAAGTGGGGGTCTTGGCTTTGTTGCACCCGCCACAGCTGCCACTACAGGTAAGCGTGGACATGTTTTCGAGCTACCAGGAAATAATTTGATACACCAAGAAATATTTGACATGGAACTCCCAGAGCAGACAGTGTAAAGCTTTATGTGATTACTACACTGCAAATGCCACTTACGTGGAAGCAAAGCCTGAGCTCGAACGCAATCCCTTATTTACTGATTTGGTCTGCAACACAGACCTGGTTTATGCTGCTCAAATAACTATTATTTTACAGCACCAATTTCCCCGGGGAGGTTTAATCTGTTCCCTTGCTCAGGGTGATTCTGTATTTCCCTCTAGATGGGTGGAAGGCAAAGGAGTAAGCATTAAGTCAGAAGACACAGCCCAGTTTGGAGGAGCACAGAACATCCCGATGCCAGTCAGCAGAACAGACATATTCCCACAGATAACCTCATACCACCTTAACTCTGTTTGTTGCACTATCAGCAGGAAACTGGAGAAGTAGGGCACAATTTTTGCCAAGAGCAACTAGAGAAGTAGATCAAAGTCTCTGCCTCTGATAAGAAAGTTTCAGAAGCAGACAACAGAAGGCTGTCAGCTTGTGTACAGCAGCTATCTGCCTGGGATTTAATCCATGGAGACTATCGTGGAAAGCTACGGAACAGTTCTATGGCCAAACTCCTGAGCTATGATTCATATTCAGCAATTTCCAGCTCTCCTGCTACCAACTGGCGTATGTCTTCCTTTCTCTCCAATTCATCTTCTCTTAAAGAGAAGAAATACTACATTTAACACTACAAGATAAGCTCATGCTTCTCTAAGACACAGCTTGTTGGAGTAGTTTCATTTTAGGAGCACAATGAATGAAAACATTAGTCTTCATTATGCATTTGGGGAGATTTTGAACAAGAACTGTACAGGAAGGAGTCTGGCTGAAGCAATAACAGAACTTCTCCACGTGCATCCACAGACACTGAAGGAACCCTTCGGGAAGGTAAGCAGGAGCCCTGTTATTTCACCAGGGTGGCATGTCTGTCCTTCAACATATTTAGTAGATTCCCTTTGACTTTTAAAGGCCAAAAATCAAACCTGCACCTGAAATCAAGCACGTACATTAAGCCCTATCAAAGTTCTGAAATAATTCCACAATTTAAACAAGCGCCACAGGGAAACATCTTAGTAATGTTACATGTTTGCCAAGTATGTCTGAATAATGCCAACATAAGAGGTGCTTTTGCAAGGTCTACATTCTCCAGAAAAACAAAACAAAACAAAAAAAATAAAACGAAAAAACCAAAACCAAAATAAAGCACATGAATTTGGGGTTGAGGTTGGAATAGGAGACAGTTCAGACCTGGTTTAATCCTGAGAAAGATGGGTCCTGAGAAGTACTAACAGTCATGCTTCTTTTCCTCTTCCCCACTGGAGATTCTAAACACTGAACAAACAATAGAGGGTGGCAGTGCATCAAACAGTATTGCTTACATTGCAACATTGGCCGGCGCAGACAGGCAACACCGAGGCGTTCGAGAAAGAACAGGGTAGCCAAATGCCATCCTTCTTCCACCAAGCACTGTAGTTTTCAAAAAAACTATGTATATTTCCATCTTTTTTTTATTATCATTATTTTTTTTTCCAAGGAGAAAATTTGAAAGATGTGACAAGGTAAATTTCAACTGTGAGCCGCTCCAAAATGGCACTGCCTTGACCAGGGATAGCAATGGTGACATCTGGCTCTATTAAAAAAGGAATTTAAAGTTTTGCTTACAAAAGCAGCCTTTGGTTCCACAAACTGCCCTTCCCCCAAAAGACATTTAGAAAAAGTAAATCTTCAGTAAGGAAGAGGTAGAAGGCATTTAGTCACCTTAAAGTTTACTTTCATAAGCATGCAGGGCTTATTTCTAGCAGAGCTGGAAATTCATCTTTTAAGGTGGGAGCAAAATTTCTCCCAATCACCAAATTAGAATTTAGAAAAAAAATCAATTTTTTTTTTAATATAACTGACAGGAAGCTACTGGAACAAGATTACCATGCTAGTCTAGACTTTGTGGCTGGTTTTCTTTAAACTGTGTAAAGTCATGTCTAATAAACCCAAAACTGCACTTAGTCACAAAAAGAAACATTAAATACAGTATGGTGGCAAGTGTTTCCTAGATAAAGCACTTGATTCCAAACTGAAGTAACCTATTCCTCATTTTGCTCATGTGAAACTATCAATTTGCACTTGGGTCAGGAACTATCTCCCTAATTTCTAACCCCCTGAAACATAAATGAAGCCCATGCCCACAGACAGTGTTTTACCACCATATTCATTGCATGACTCCCTAACTAAGCTACTAATGGAGAAAAAATGTAACAGTTTACAGGCAATTTTGTATTTTGTTTCAGTTGATGCAAATCTAATGTGTTCCTCCTCTAAAGTAAGCACAGCAGCAATTTCTAGGCCATTAATCCACACCAAGATGAATTACAGTGCAGCAATGCTGACCTAGCATGACTGTGCAAAAGTACAGAAAAATGGCCCAAAAAAGAACAACTTGAAATCAGAAAACTAGAAAACTAGGAAAAAACAAAAATAAAACTTTTCAAGTTATACTACAAGTCATGCCAGAAAACTAAGGAGCCTAACTGCTCAACGCAGCAGAGAAAAATAGAGCTGTACAGAGTGAAAGTATGAAACTTGGGAACAAGCAAAGTTTAACAGCAACAAGATTACATAAAGACTGTCTTTCAGCTGGAATTACAAACTTTTCCAACAATGGTTGTATCTAAACACTCAGTGCATTGCACCTCTTCAGACAAAAGCTGTTATCTCATGTTATTCAAGCTTTCCCCTTCTAATGTTCATGGCCCTGAAGTTGGCATTCATACAGGCAAACAAAGGTAAACATTTTTAATACTGGTAATGCCTAAAGAGATGAGACATTCTCGGATGGCATATAGAGAAGATAAGTGGGAATCTTGCTTCCAATAAACAGCTTGATCACATACATTTGTCCTGAAGTTAATTTCTATTCAGTAGCATGCTTAATGCATTGCCAATGCTGCCTGTCTGCCCGAGCTCGACATATCAATTGCAGGGTTAAGCATATTTCACTCAAGAAAACTAAAAATAAAAATAAAAAGTTGTCCTCTATGTAAGGTTTTCAACAGGAAACATTCTGACTATGTTTACCCAGCCCAAGAAGTGCAACCTCAGCCCGCCCTCCCCAGCTTTTTTCCCCCACAAAATAAATTGAGAAAAAGTTTTTGTCATACAACATATTCAAGTATTTTACAGCTTAACAGTTTTCCATCAACATATTTGCATCATTTATTTATAAAGGCATCTAAATGTTGAGTCTTAATCTTATCCACAATTCTGATGGACTAAGTGTTCTCTTTACCAGTCTGTCACTGCAAGATTTAATGCCTTGATGACTGGTAGGTCAGGAGCTCCCACGTTGGCACAAACTGTTTTCATCCCGGGAAGTCAGGCCCAAAGCCAAAGATAAGATTTGACTTTATCATTGAGGAAAAAAATTCTATTTCAACAGTCATCTCAATAACAAACTCCATCGGCGACAGGAGTAGCTAAGTATTCTATAGGGTTAGTTTACAATCTTGTTCAAGTCTAGAAATCATCTAGATGAGTCAGAGACCCATGTGTGTATGCCACTGCATTTAGAAGTGGACACAAAAAAACCCAAGTTCTCACCTCAAAGAATTGTGGTTTAGCATCCAAAACATCTGTTTTAGCAATCAATTTTACAAAAGTTGTGCAGCTTGAATCAAATCACACAGGCATTCCCTTTGCATTTTTAAACAAAGAGCTTTAGACTAACCTTATTACAGTGACGCCCAATACCCATTAGGAAGTTATCTGGTTTAATGTCTCTGTGTATAAAATTCTTTGTGTGCACATATTCAATTCTACTGATCATCTGTAAAAAAAAACCAGCAACAGAACACATAAGATTTCAATGAGAGAACACAATTCACTTAAACCTTCAATGAAAACGTTAATTTTTAGTGTTACCTTCCTCTGCAACTTCAGTTTATGTATTTGCTTAATGAAAACCATTTTTTTAAAATACCGTTCAAATAAATTGATCTTTCTTATATGTTAAAATTCCATAATCTCGGTCAGGAACTGGCAGATGAAATATCTGAACTATTTCCTAGATACTGAACTTCATGTTTCTAACTATAATGTCCTATTAAAGAACCATTTCTTCCTCTTACCTCAAACACAAGACAATTTTAAAGCTCGTTCCCTCCCCCCGCCCCAGTTACTCATTCATCTGGTTATTCATTCATCATCAAACGTCACTCTTCCAGGTAAGTTTTCATGGAGCAAGTAACAACTTGATTGAGGCCCATCCTGTCATATCTAGGCTACCGTGAGCCCAGAATATCTGTCAGCAGTGGAGACACAGAGAAACTGGCACATCTGCATCATCAGACGGGGTCACACCATCTCCTGTGTGTGAGATCCCAGCACACGGGTTATGTGGCACAGCTTCCCAGCTCCTCACACACTCCCCGTGCAGCCTTTAACCATTTGAATTGCTACGTGGTACCCCTGACAGCTGCTCCACTGGATTATGTCCTAAAAGCCAGCTCTGAGCACTGAAATCACACGTTCTCTCTGCTTCCCAGGTGACAAAGAATTAGTGTCACCCAAAGGGATATTGCACAAAATCCTTACAGATTCCCTGGAGATGCTGTAACATCCAGACTCCAGCTAAGTGAGCAGGCAAATGGCTCTCCAAAGCAAGCACACCACTCTCTTAGGGCAGCTGAAAACAGGGACAGCTGACCCCTTGTCTCCATACAAATGCCATGAGCTTCCTTGGCCGAGAGCCTGGGATTCTACGAGCATCTGGCCAAGTGACAGCTTGGTACTAACATCAATTACGTAATATTAGATGAAATTTAAACTACCATTGAAAATTCAACTCCAGAAACACTCACTGCTTTTCAAGGAGCTGAAGCAGCACAATCAAGCCACTCATTAAGTAGCAAGAAATAAATATGGCTGCCCATTTTAAATGCTG
The DNA here is from genome assembly GCA_035041135.1 of Platyrinchus mystaceus. Lineage (NCBI taxonomy): Eukaryota > Metazoa > Chordata > Aves > Passeriformes > Tyrannidae > Platyrinchus > Platyrinchus mystaceus. The sequence goes on from JAWWLV010000030.1 coordinate 16,425,240, forward strand.
TATTCTCATGACCAAGTTGGAAAAATATCAACTGCTAGAAAAAAAGGCTTAAGACTTCAGTTTTAGAAGCCTTGATTAAGTCTGAGGAGTGTCATCTCCACTAACAGCTTTAGAACTGTCTTGGAGGACCAAACAAGCATGACAGTATTTATTAGCTCGTGGTCTGGGTCCTAGAAGTTACATGAGAGTGTGAATGCACAGGGACAGTCAATGAGAACAGACCCAGACATGCATGTTGTCCACATGTCCCCACAGCTGGCCAACACAACAGGTCCCACTGAATCAGACTATAACTGGGAGCTGCTTCAGAGCTCCTACCCCCATGGCTGATACCGGGAGTTAATCCACCTTTATTAGTCTTGATACCTTAATGAAGTTGCCCTTGTTAGATCTGCAGATGGAGCTGGTAGCTGCACTGTCCTCCCACTATGCACATTTTGTAGGCCAGAGCTCACAGAAACCACCATTATTTCATCCTATATAGGTCAAGTGTTCACTTAGATGTATAAAACTCCGCATCAAACATTATTTAACCCACTTAAAAAGAACAACATTGCACAAAATCCCCTGGGGTTTTTATCTCCCTCCCCCCAAGGCTGTACATACCTGGTCTGCTAGCATAAGTACTGTTTTCATCGTAAACCTGCGAGAACAGAAGTTGAAGAGGTCTTCCAGGCTGGGCCCAAGAAGATCCATGACTAGAACATTGTAGTCCTTTTCTTGACCATACCACCTGCAACAAAGAAAATGATCCAGCATTAGCAGGAATCCTAATGCAGCCCAGGATACCATCAGCCCTCCTGGCTGCAAGGGCACAAGGCTGACTGATGTTCAGTCTTGAAAAGCTAACGAGAAACTGAGGCCAGCAGTGCCTTATTTTTCCTGGAAACAAAAGTCTGAGCACAAACCAGAATACACAAGTTGGCAAGTGTGTGTGTGCACATTTAATTTGCCCTTGAGAAAAACCACTACTACACTTCAGCAACTGAAACACCGAACAGCAGAATCAAAATGCAAGCAAAGCAGCAGCCATTACGTGTCAGTGTTCTGAGGTGCATGTACAACCTTTGGACTGAAACTCATCTGCGGGACATTTTATACTCGTTTCCTGCATCATTTCACTTCACAGAACCATCTTTATATGCTTTAGGCTTTGTTTTCAGGTTTCACTTCTCTGCTCAGACCAAAGCAGCTCGTGCAGTTAACTCCTATACTATGCCTTAATTTATTTCCAAATTTTAAAAATGGCTCTACTGTCCAATTAAGCAGAATATAAAGGCTCTTCATTATATTTTCAATATGATAAAGGCAAAAGCACTTAAGTGCCATAAAAGCAAAAATACATATGTAACAAAACACTAATTGCAGCCAGACTCTAATATTCACTTTTAAGTGCCTGATATATCAATTTTGAGCATAAAATAAAGGTTACCAACGCTGTGAGGACAAGCAGAAGTCCTTCCATGTGTATTTTTTTTTTCCAATCCATGTCTAGCATTTCCATCATAGCATTGCTTTGTATCTGCAACTGGGGGATAGCATCTCACCACCTAAGCTGCCTGAGAAGACCTGGAGTTACAGCCTTCACTCCAGCCTATCTCAGCTGTGAATTTCCATATTTTAAACATGCACTGAAAGACAGAACTTGAACATTCTCCTCTCCAGTCCTTCTGCATGTTCCAAATACCTAGTTAAGTGACAGCTGTGTGTGAAAAGCTCTTCATAAAGCTGACATGCCACCTTATTGATCAAAAGGCTGCAATTTTGCCTTTGCTAAGCCCCTAGTCCTTATAACAAGGCTCTAGTGCCAGGAGTCCAGGGATAAGACAATGACCAGCTCCCTCCTGGAAGAGAACTGAAGTTTCCAACAAGAGTGGCACAGACAAGATGCATCAAGAATGTACCTCAAGAGTAAGAGCATTCAGATTAAAAAAAAAAATAAAAATCAGGATTCAGCTCAGAGTAGTAGCTGTGACTTAAATATCTGTACAGACACTGTATTTCCACTTTAGGAAATGACTCCAGTAGACTAATGCATAGTTGTCTGGAAAATAGTTACCACTGATAAAGTCAACAAATTCCTTGGTACCCACAGGATTCCAAGCTTAGCTGGGGTAGTAAAGTAAAATGTTTACAAAGCACAGAGAAAAGATTCTATATTTGGATTTGTTTCAGGCCTATACCTTCCCACTGTCAGGATTCTAGTAGAAACCATGCACTTCACACTGCATTGTTATAAACTTGATAAAAGTTATATATGTGGTTCACACTCCTTGTTTTACAGATCAATCTAGGACCTTTATTCGGTCCCTACAGCAAAGTGAGAGGCAGAAAATACGTATTTTGCAAGTACTCATTCAAACTGAATGTCAACAGAACAGTTTTCCTCCAACATGTTAATGACCATACCAAGATCGTAAGTGCTATTTATCAGTTTTCGCCTTCTAAAAATTCACTGAATGTACAACAATGCAAAAAAAGACCCCAAACTTACCACTGACTCAACTAGGAATGAATGCTGATGGTATTAATTTGATGAAGTTTGTAATATAAAAAAAAAGGTTAATATTCACACTGCAACCTGACACCAAGCCATGAAACGTGTGTATTTTAAGAAGACCTGCCTGCCTAGGCTGTTCTGAGGAGTGATCAGCAGCTACTTTCAACTGCAAGAGCAACCAAGTAGAGAATTTAAAAAATGGAAGATGAAGCGTCAAAATGAGATACTGTGAAGTTCTTAATGACCAGCTTCAGTTCAAGAATTATTAATTAGGCCTACAAATCTACTTCTTGGTTCCTATCAAAGTCACCAATGCAAACTGCTGACTAGTTTTGACAATGCTCTGTAAACAACTCCATGGGTCACAGGTAAAAACTAAACACTATGGTCACGTGGAATAACAAAACCTGGAGCAAATTACCTGCCTATGGATTCTGTCCCATGAAATTTAGGTTTGCTGAGAAAAACTCTGGAGAGTAAAGAGCTAAACTGAAGCACTCCAAATAGTAAATCAAGATCTAAATAAAATATTTCCTTTTCAAGAAATGGAAATCCAAGTACGACGCTGAGTGTAATTGTTCAGCATACTAATGGTTCAGTGCCCAAGAGATGCAGTGTAAGGGAAAAGGATCAAAGACCAGCTTTCAACTGAGCTAAGAAAATTTCGCTACAGCATCACAGAAAAAGCGGAGCTGATGCAAAGTAAGCCCACCCTGGGAGGTACAGTTTAAAAAGCCTTTGGTTCCTCTACAGGGATCTGTCTGCTGAGTTAAGTGCAGTAATTCAGGTTGATTGCACAACCTCCATTTGTCCTACTTCTACATAGGCACAAGAAAATTTTCATCTCCTGATCATTCTGCACTGGTGGAAAGCATATTCAGCTCTGCAAGATAAAGAAATAAGAACAGAAGATCTTAACATTTCATTTTCATTATTACCTGCATGTAGTTCCTCACAGAAGACTGTAGCACCTATTCATTTCACTACTGGCAACTGGAACTTCTTCCAGAGTATTGGAGTAACTTGTGTTTTATTTACTTTGCTAACACTCCAAGTAAGTTTTCACTTCCCTTGGAACATTTCCAGGGAAAACGGGATTAAGAAGTAAGGCTGCATCACGTCCATTCGAAATCCAGGAACTGCTACTACCGGCAGCTGTGAACGTAAAAACAGCCCAAGCCTTGGCTCTTCTTAGGAAAACTTGGATATTACAATATGTAAAAGGTGGTGCCCCAAAGAGAAATCTTTAAAGTCTTAATATTGCATCAGGAGGGAAAGCTGGAGTGAACTACTAAGGGAATGATCCTTACAAAGCCCTGGGCAATTATTAGATGACACTGGCATTTCAGAACACACATGTCCCTAAAAGGGACTCCACACACTTAAAAATCCTCTCTCTCATACTAAAGCTGAGGAAGCAACAGCAGCAATGCATTTAAATGGAGAGTTTTGGAGGGGAGACAAAAGCAGAAGCAAGAGATTTAACTACTTGAGAGCTCACTTTGGGTTTGGCAGAGTTACATACAATGGATTATTTCAAAAAGAGAAGCTAATTTATTAGACTAGGAAAATTAATTATTTCTCTGATTGATTCTCACAGTGCCTTACATCCCATTAGGAATATTTCCTTTACACAGAACATTCACAGGACAGAATAACAAGGAATAGTTCAGTTCACCCTTTCACTGGCAGAGTCACACTGGAACATCTGACACAACCTGTAGGAACCCTGGTCCATACTCATCTGCCAAGGTGTGGCCAAGCTCACAGGCAGGAAAATGCTTCATCACTCTCCCTTCCCTCCTCTGTTTAAAGCTACTTATCAAATGACTCGAGAGCACTCAGAATGCAGTAAATATCCTTTATGGAGCTTTCTATCAGAGCACAGTTCAAGGCTGACCACGGAGACCTTAATTTGGTCTGACGTGAAAGACCAACACTTGCCACGTCAACAAGCTTCCGAATCATGTGGTTTGGAGGCTGATCTGTGGCCCCAGCACATGCAGGCAGCTGAAATCATCCTCCAACCTCTTGCATTTCAGTATTCCAGTTCTAGTGAACATCCAAGTCACATGGTACAATGGTTTGCTCAGTTTCCAAATAATATACAGCAGGCAGGATGCCAGATCACATAAATGGATGTTCACTTTAACTCATAGGGGGTGTTTTTTTTGATTCTCTTGACTAACCTTGAGACAAGCAAGTGAAGTCTTGATGCACATCCAGTATTTGGTGGCAAATACTGTAGTAAGGTCTCCCAAAACTTAAAATCCTTCTGCACTTTCAGAGCTGCATCTTTCAAAAATCCTATAACACCCATTTCAGCAACTCCTTATTTTGTAAATACCGTCAACAACAAAATAAATATTTGAGAAAGGGTTTGTTAATAGCTTGGTTTGGGTTTTTTATTTAATGACAAAAATAATTCATTTGGTTATTATAGTTTTTTCTTCTCATCCAGTGTATCTTCCTTTGGAAGGGTCAAACAGAGATAGGTCAACGAGCAAAGAAAGGTGGGTGAAGGGCAAACAGAATGTAGGCACAGGCTCAATTTGACTACTGTGTCACTTACACAATTTCAGATGATAACCAGCAATTTCATCCACTACACTGGCATTACTAATTAAAACAAGGTAACAAACCCAGCACAATTACCAAAGATCTGTGACAGGTCTAGCGATAAATAAAAGAATTCAGAAGATTCACATTAAAAAAAAAAAATCAAATTCAGATCAAGATGAACTAATTTAACCGACTTGCTAAATGACAGCTGTTAGTCACTGGTGAAGAAACCCCAGTTCCCAGCATTCAGAAACCAGTAAAGGCACTATCAGCATAATGGCATCTAATCCTCCACTAAAGACTTCTGTGAACTCCATCACTGACTGTCCCAGTGGAGGCTGTGGCAACCTGGAATTACAAACAGAACTGCAGGAGGTCATGCTTTTGTGATACAAGAAATATCCCCTGGTGCCTCACTGCAGGGAAGTACAGCGCTTCCAAAACTTGAATATTTAAACTCAAACCTTTACAATTCCAGAAATCTTGATACTCACATTACAAAGAGGGTGATTTTGACTTCTTTGACACCACATAAAACTTTTGCCACTTTCATAAATTACAGTATGTGACCCTATGATTACTCTGTGTAGTCCTATGTAATTAGTTTCCCAGCAACAAGTGGAAAAGTTCATGTGACAAAAATGGAAATTAAATAGAAGAACTAAGGTGGATAAAAAAATTGTTAGAACAAAAATGTACAGTGAACAGGCAAGCTGGAAAGAACTTACTACCAGAATAACCTGAGATCACCTAATTAGTAAGTTTGACAAGTCAGTAGGCACGAGAGTGAACATGCCAGTCTGGAAGGCCTCATGAACACAAAGGATTCAAACATCCTACAGAAAACCAAATGACACTGAACTGATGAACACTCTGGAACTGTGTCCCAGTTCTGCAAGCCTTAAGTCATTTATACAAAAGTCTCTGAACCAGGCATTAGTCAGATGGTGTGACTAAAGAGACAACACTGACCTCCCTATAATCACAGAGCTCTGATATCACTGAAAAATACCAAGAAATCCTGAGCAGTAAAAGTACAGCTGCTCTACACAGAAACTGAAGTAACTGGAATCAATGCTGCAAGCCCTGTCACCACCATTCAGGAAAAGAAATCCAAATCCCAACAAGGACAGAAAAGAGACTTCAAGAAAGATGTGAATGTGGTGACCTCTGTGATCATGTATTCACACAGCTCAGCAAGGCAGCTACAGAGTTATGCAACTATTCTTTATAGATACAGGGGACAGGAAGAGGGAGGTTATTAACAAATAGAACCTCATGAGTACAAGCATTATGTTTAGGCACAGCAGCTCTCTCTGCCCAACAACACGATCATGAGCACTGCCCTGCTGGCCTAGAAAGTTTTCATGTTGCACCTGACTGATTCACAGAAAGAACAGCCCACTGTCCAAAACAGGTGCTGCATTTGGACCAAAGTGGTCCTTTCTGCTCTCATGTTCTAGATTGCTCAGCACAGACACCTCCTGACAAATGATGATGTTGCAGACAAACTGGAAAGTATATCATGCCTGTAAAAATACACTAACTTGAGTCTTTAACAGACACTGAAGCAACACATAAAAGAAAGGTAATCCATCAAAGACTCATGTCTAAATTGACACATATTTTATATTTCTAATTTATCTCCCTTGAAACTGGAGAAGCACTTAACTGTTAGCCAGCTAGGAGTAATATAAATGAGCATAATATGGCATGACTGAAATACTGAAGTGGAATACTTAGCAGATGTCACCTAACATTAGTTGCCATGGAGAGCATGAATTAGGCCACCCAAGTACTAAATAAAGACACAGCCATGAACACCCTACGCTATGGAGTTGGATACACTCTATAAATAAAATTCTGTATCACTTTTTGTACAGTTCTGAGAGCAATATGAACGCGTCAAGTATGTCAGCACAACTCATCTCCTCAGCAATAAGGTGGTTTCATCTGCCCAGTGTTATGTTGCAAACATGCAGCTGACTCGCAGTTTTGCTGAGCTGTTTAATAAGGTACATTAACACCTGGTAGGAAGTGAGGAGTCAAGTTTCTCCTGCAAAAGTGAGAAGTTTCAATTCAGTTCAGAAGGTGAGCCATTAATCCACAGTGGGAACAAGAAACATTGCTGAGGAAAAAGAGTGTTTTAGTATTATCTCTGCTGTTTCAAACAGGAGTAACACTGACCTGAAACTGCAAAGGCTGAGTTAAGGCAAGGAGAATAAGCTCCATTTCCTTTCAAACTGTGGCCTCTCCTAGATGCTTCTACAGAGTCCACAAAGGCCAATTAAGACAGAAGTTAAGACTGTCAGAAAACAGGAAATATATTTAAAAAGAAAATACATTTACTTGCTTAGTAGAGGCACTTTAGGTATCCATTAAAAATACTAGCTTCCATTTTATTTCAAGATACAGGAACAAGAAGCTTCTCCTTATCTACCAGAGTGGTTCTGCCCTTCAATATGCAGCCTTTAGTAATAATAGAAGGTTAATTAATAGGAGGCTGTACTGATAGAACCTTCCTTCTCATTTGTTTGAGGGGTGGGGCTGTTTATGGGTTTCATGGGTATTTTTTCTATTTTTCTGGTGGTGGTTTGGGGCTTTTTTTGGTGGCTTGCTCTGGGTTTTTTTTTGCTGCAGGAAGTTACTGCGAAAACACTTTAAAATGAAGGTGTTTGAGAGATATACTTATAGGCTTTTAAGCACTGCTAAAAGATCAAGATTTTGAGTGCTTAAAACAAAACTGACTGTGAGAATATCTCTAAGATTACCAAACCTGACCACAATTTTCCATTACATGTACTATTTAGTCAAGATGCTATTAATAATTATTCACCAACATGGCAGTAAACAACCAGAAGGGTACAAACTGTAGATTCTCTTATATTTTCTTTTTGCCAGAAACTTTACCATTTCTCAAATCAGTTGAGAATTTCTCAACATCAAAATATTTACAAGTAGTGCACAGAAAAATTCAGAAACGTAGAGAATAATTTGTTCAGCTTGCAAGAGAATATTTGGAAAAAAAACACCACTAAGTCAGTATTTTTTTTGTTTTTAAACTCACAAATAACTAAACTGAAATATCACCTTGATTAGCTTTCAAGCAAAACCATATGCAATCCCTTTTTCACACTCACTGATCTCTCTTCCTGTGAAGTGCAACAATTCTAATGCCTCACCAGCCACAACTGGTTCCAGCAGAGCTGTTTTCCATTTAAAACTGATAACAGAAATATGTTATCTCATGATATTGTCAGAAGTCTGAAGCCCACTTTTTAAATGCACATCTGAAAGAGTATCTAAAGCTAATCTTCCTCAAGGATGTGAAAAATAGCTGATAAACACCATAAATGGCAAAAAAACCCAAGGGTGGCTGTCAAAGGTAATTTGAATAACTGCTTTTGCCTAGAGTGTTTTACAGTTACACTGTGAACAAACATCCAAAATCAAAACACACTCTGCTGCATTCCTCCAAGCCAGAACCAAGAATTCGGGAATAAAGGTGGATAGTCCAAACTAATAGGATCAGTGCCCAGTTAACAAGATTACAGCTCAAAATGCTTTGTCACTGAAAAAGAGAGGAAAAAAGCAAAGGACAGCTGATGAGTGAGAACAATGAGAGTAAGCCCAGCAGAATGCTGGGGCTGTGCATTGTGTCCTAAAGGCAGATCAGACTGCCACAATGTTAAGCTTGGCTCAAGAGCCTTTTGTGAAAAATTAAGGTAATAATTAACCAAAATTTGTACAACGAGAACAATCCACAGCTCTAAAAAAAAATCTGTGGAGTATTTATGGAAGGTTTTGTGAAACTTCAGGGACAAGTTCAGAAACTTTGCTACTCTTCCAGGACACAACAATAAGCAACAAACTCAAAGATTAGCAAATCTAAGAGGGTTTGGAATATTCAGAGAACATTCAGAGAACATTCAGAGAACATTTCAATCTCATTTACGGTTATTTTCTGTGCAAACAACATGTTCTGTTACAGTTGAATTAAGTACCAAGGCCCCTTGTTCACCCCCACGGGTGAAGGTTCACCCCTGACCCCACAGAAGCAATATAAAACTTGTAACTCCAAAACTCAGATGTTTGCTCATTAACTGTCTAGCAATCAGCCAGGAAGTCTATCAAATCAACCTTAAAGGCTATTAAAAAAATTGCTTGGTTCTAGATAACTTGTGACACTCTAGCTCTGTCATCTAATTTCTAAGAACTTCTAATGACAGCTAAAGGGCAGAACTCAAGTTTTAAGAACAGGAGCCCAAACTGAATGAGCAATCCACAATTCACCTATTACTTCAGCTTTGTGAATCACAAACCACAGCAGAGACCACTCGAGTGAGGCAAAGGAACATAATGCAGCTTCCAGGAAGCTGATCTTGGCCACTGCATCACTTAAATACGTGAAAAATAGAGAAGAAGTCCCTCATTCCTAACCGAGGAATAGAAAACTCTGCCTCTGTGTCCAAGATGTGCAGCACTGAGGTAAAAGTGCTGCTGAGTTCATTTATAAAGTAAGTGGTAATGGGGAAAGCTTAGAATGATTTGTTAATTTTCTATCAAATTATCTCTTTGTGCTGCTTTTGTTTAAAGGTGTCACATTACAGAAATTTTAACAAACGTACTGGTTTTCCTTCAGCTTGATTCATCCTTCTGAATACACTGAGGCAGGAACAGCTTATTCCAATGTGACAGTATATTATTATAAAACAATGGTGGCACATGGATTATCAATGACATATGCAAAGTGACCTAAGTACCAAGGAATACACTGACTTGGATACAGAGCACCACAGATTCTATTTCTACTAAACACAGAACATTTTAACACTTGACACAAGAACTGTGCTGAGTCCCCTGCTCAGCTTCCTCTTACAGAAAGTAAACCTAAGAATACTGGTTTAGATTTCCTCAAACATCACCAGATGTCATACACCAAGAAGACAACTAGGAACAGCAGCTCAAAGAACCTGTCAAGCAGCATCTGGTCCACACAAACAAATTTAAAATTAATGCTGCTTCTGAAAACAAAACGGGGATTTCCAAAAATTTCCTAAAAGACACTTTTCTAGAAAAATATTACGAAGATTAACACTCTGAGAACCTGAGAGGGACTGACTGCCATTATCCAGTACATCACACACCTTCAGCACAATGAGTCTATGAATCAATTCAAGTGCTGCCTCAGTGGTTCATTCTTATTAATTTTTTGTAACCTTTTATTATTTTTGGGAGGTACAAGAACATCAAATACAAATGAAAGAAAACTTACAATGACTGCTGTAATTGAAGCTAGAAGCAAGTTTTTCAGCATACAAGATTACTTTCAGTATTTCAAAGGGCATTTCAACCAAATACAAGGAAGTAAATAGCATTTCACTTCTGTTACATGGAAAAGTCAAAAAATTTGCAACTTAAGCCTCATTACAACACTAAACACTCGTTTACTTTCAAAAAAAGTAGTTCAAGGATGCCTGCTTTTCCAGTTCTGCGATGAAACACCTGATATCTGCTTGCTCTGGCTGTTTCCCCAGTTATCCCTGTTTTAGCATGTAACTATACCGTGAGAGCTTTCCAAAACGCAATTCCTATTCTTCTAGTCGTGCAATAAAAAGGCACCCCATGTTTGAGAAAAGAAAGGAACTGTAGTCTAAAAGAAAGACTACAACTGTTTTTGCATCACCAACTCTGCTGAAGCTGCAAGTGTTCTGTTTAATTCAGGTATGTTTATTGTATCCCTGCGAAAGGCTGTAGTGAATGAGGACAGATGGCCAGGACAACACAGTCTCCTCCGGCTCAGGATCAGAGCCAGTTGTGTTTGGGGGGAAGGAGGAGGGAGCTATTAACCTCAGAAATGCAGATTTGTTCTGGGCTTTGTTGAAAATAATACGGAATCTTGGCTATGTCATCTTTAAAACAGACACAAAAGCCACGATTGATCCAGGTGCACATCCGAAGTCAGGAAGGGTTAAATTAAATGGAATCCACAGTTTGACACAAAACATGAACAGAAATAGTTTCTGCAGCTCAACGAACAAAAGTCCTTTATGCCATTGTGCAAAAGGAAGAAATACTAACTTTGAAAACGATTACTAACAAAGATTCAAAAAAAGAACAACTTGTACAAAGTCTTTCTGGAGAAAACTGAAGTTTCATGTAACTATTCTGATGTCCAGATCCAGAAGTTGGGCACTAACCCACGGTAACACCTCAATAATCCCACGAGGAATAACTCCTTCTGGAGTCCTGCGCCAGCGATTTTCTCCCAGATCAGGGAATTATTAAACCCTACTGAAAGTGTCTGATGGAATAGGAAACAAGTAGCCGCATAATGAGCAATTGGGAGGGATTAATCCTGGCACTTTAACCGTGCGGAAACCCTGGTGACGCATCTGTTGCGGGCACCAGAAAGGAGCTGCCATTTCATTCCTGCTCCAGGTTCTCCGCAGTCTCAAGGCTCGCGGCTCATAACTATGAAAGGAAAAGACACAAGCCCGAGCACGTCCCTTGTCCCAACAGGAGAAGGGGGAGGGTTAATCACGTCCATCCGCCATTTTCTGAGCAGAGCAGGAAGACATGTTGGAACAAAAAAAAAAAAAAAAAAAAAAAGGCAACAAAAGAAAGCAGCCATTTCCAGGGCCGGCTCCCAACTCCCGGCCTCGGCTGGAACACGGGCTCTCGGAGAAACAGCCTCCTCACACTTTGTTCTAATCGCCGTAAGAATTTCTCACAACTCAGGGACTGCTGGATATCTCACTTTCAAAGCACAGTACGTACGATAAAGACAGCGGCCGGTGGGGAGGAACCAGCGCGTTGGAGAGCTCGGAACGGAGCATTTTCCTCCCCATCACCCCAATCCCTCAGAGGTAAATTTCCTTTTCATGGAGCTGCCCCACCTCATACTAAAAAGTATGTAACTACTAACTATACACCCTAAAAATCATGACAAAAAAAAAAAAAAGTCGTACTAACACAGAGAAAAGTCACTGGCACACATGGACGATTCTTACCGTATATGTGGGATGCCAACTCCTCCCTGCAGGATCTTGTACAGTTTGCTTTCATACAGCAGCTGGGGATGCCGAGCCTTCTGAGACTCCAACTTCACAGCAACTTCCTGCAGTGAGAGGGAAAAAGGAGTCAGAGCAGTGTCCACCAAGCACTGGGGTTTAAGGGCCACAGCACTTCAATACTCCCCACACAACGCTCTGAGGTATATTTTTTTTTTTTTTTTTTTTGCGGAGCTCGACGTGCTGCATTTTGTCGCGTCTTCAAATAAAGTCCACATCGCGACGATTAGCAACATAAATATCCATCCCAGGTCATGCAGTTGAGCTGGAGATGTGAAGTCTTCAGAACCATTAAAGTGAGGAAGAACATACGTGGGTGTTTCTTCTGAGAGTCGTGAGGGGGAGGAAGAAAAGAAAAAAAAACCCAAAGAGAAAGCTGGAGAAACAGGGGGATCTTCTTTGTTTCTATTCGTATTGATGAAACCAGATACAAAGTGTTCCCCAGCTAAAGCAGATGGGGAAGATCAATGGCGGGCGAGGGACGACTTTGGTCTTTCATAAAGCACAAAATACATTTAAATTTGTTTTCCCACAATGGATCAGTGGTTTTCTCCTCTCCCTACGCTGCCGGGGGGGTGAAGACCCTCGGGGGTGGGTGAAAACCCAAGGAGGGGGTGAGGACCCTCGGGGGGGCGGGGGTTGGTCCCCCAATGGGAGGTCCGCACCTCGCCCCCTATCCCGAGGGTATGGGGGGCACAGCCGGGGGGGCTCGGAGAGCCCAGGGCTGGCCTCCGGCTCGCCCCGAGCGGCCGAGGAATGCGAGCGGCCCTTACCTCCCCGTTGGTGATGTTGATCGCCAGGTAGATGTCCCCGAAGGAGCCCGACCCGATCTTCCGCACCAGCTTGTATTTGCCTCCGACAATGAACTCGGCCTTGGAGCCGCTGCTGCTCGCCATAGCGAGAGGCGGCTCTCGGGCCCTCCCGGCCGGCTCGGCGGGACAATGAGGCCTCTACGGCCGCCCCCGAGAAGGGGGAAGGGGCGGGGGAGGGGGGTGGGGGGGGAGAGCGGCGCAGCCAAGGACGGTCCTTGCGCTCAGCTCCAGCCGGGCCCCTCGGGCGGGCGCCCCCCCTGCGCGGCTCTGCCCCGCTCCCCGGCTCTCCGCGCCCTCCAGAAAGACGAGAAGCGGCCCGCGAGGTGCTTTGTGAGGGCGCGGGGGGGAGACGGGGAGAAGGGGGCACTGTCGGGGTCGCGGCGGCCGCCGGCCCCTCACTCAGCCGCCGCCGCCATCTTGTGCCTGAGCCGCCGCCGCCGACACAAAATGCCCCCGGCGCGCGGCCGCCGCTTCTTCACCGCGCGGGGCGCGCTGGGAGCGGAGCGGGGCGGGGCCGCGCAGCCCCCGCCCCCCTCCCTGCGCTGCGCCAATCACAGCCCTCGCTCTGCGAGACCCTCGCCAACCGGGAGCGGCGATTGGGCGCTCGGCGGGTGTGCGCGTGCGCACAGCCCCGCAGCCAGAGTCCGGGCGGAAGAGGGAGGGGAGGAGCGGACGTGCCCTAACGCGACCTTAAAGGGGCCGGCGCGGACTGGGGCCGGGGGGCCGGGGGGGGCGGCGTGCCCGAGGAGCCCGAGGAGCCCGAGGAGCCCGAGGAGCCATCGCTGCCCATCCGGGCACGGGTCCCTCCGCGCCGAGGGATCCTGGGCGGAGGGTGCGGGTGGCCCTGGGTCACCCACCACTGTGACACGTTGCCCACCTCCCCTGTGGGGCTGTTCTCGAGCCCCGGACCTCAAAATAAATAAATAAATAATTGTGTGTAAATAAATACAGAATAGCTTCTTTCCGTGGAGATGTTTAAGGAAAGGCTGGACGTGATGCCATGGTCTGGTCGACAAGGTGGTGGTCTGTCACAGGTTGGACTCGATGATCTCAGAGGTCTTTTCCAACCTCAGTGATTCTGTGATACTTTCCATGAGGGTGGCAGAGCACTCGAACAGCTGCCCAGGGAGGCCATGGACTCTCCCTCTCTGGAGACATTCCAAACCCACCTAGACACGTTCCTGTGCCACTTGCTCCAGGTGACCCTGGCTGGGCAGGCAGGTTGGACTGGGTGACCTCCAGAGGCCCCTTTCAACCCCCAGCCATTCTGTGATTCTGTGAAATCCACAATAGTCTGACTCCTCACCCTCTATCCTCAGCCCAGAGGGTCGTGGGGCTGAGCCGTCCACGCTCCTGTGCACGCACAGCATCTGCTTTGTTACCCTTCCCTGCTCTGCCTGCCGTGGCTGATTCATCCCTCGGACCTCCAGCCTGGGCCTGCTTGGACGCTGCAGGGCCTGGCGTTTATCAGTCCAGGTCAGGATCCAGGAGGAGCCCGAGGAGGCTGTGACACCCAGACGAGGATGACACCGTGATCAGAACCACCTGTCACAGCCACATCTCCTGGACCTGCAGCCCCCGCCCTCACGTGGCCATGACACCCATCTCCTCTCCTTCCCCGTGTCCCTCTGACCCAGCAGCTCATGCTCCAGGAGGTGTTTCGTGCTCTCTGTCAAAAGCAAGATCTCCTCCGTTGCCCCCTCGCTCGGCGCTGTGAGTTTTCCCTTTTGCAGGAACACCAAACTGTGAATTCCCGGTGACTCATCGTCACTCCCTGTCACAGCAGCGTCTTCTGCTGTGCAAGTCTACGTTTGGGAAATGATTCAGTCCTGCAGGAGAGAGAAAGCTCCTCCAGCAATGTGGCTCATGGATGTAGAAGGAAAGCCTACTCAGGGTGTCTGCTTTTAAGGGAGGCAGTCAAAAACTGCTTTCCAGCTTGCCTGGTGCACCCCAAGCCATGAAAATAATAGAAATATTGATTTTAAGGCCGGTCTATGCACAGATTTTTTTTTTTAATAGTTCACTGCTTTGGAGAGAAGAGAGATTGAGAGGTCCAAGTTAGGATGTATCAGTAGGAAGCTGTTCATATAAAGGTGGAGGAGTCCTCTCAGAGAACAGCATCCACACGGTGGTAGAGGCTTTTCTTGCACTCACCATTCTGCTTTCTAGCTCAGCAAAGGCACTGTGGTAAAAAACCTTCTTGTCTGCACAAGTGCAAAAAAGTCCTGGCTTGTGTCCCTCTGGCTGTGAGGCAGTGAGGGAGATCTGTGATCTGCCTGTGTTTCTTCCTGTGGTGGACTCAGTCAGCTCCAGATGACTCCGTGCTGAGAGGCTGGGAGGACTGGAGAGGAAAGACTGGCAGCCAGCAATGCCCTGCAGAGCAAATACCATCTCCAAGTTCCCCTGGTGTTTCAGGGAGCTTAGATCCAAGTTTTTACTACAGCTCTCTCCGTATCTCTAATAAAAAATTAAATGCAAATGACTCAAAATCAGCCTGGGCTGTGCCAGATGCACCAGAACGAAAACGATGCTCTCAGAACAAGCTGGGCTCAAACTCATTCCCACCTCAGTTCTGTCAAGGAGCATTTGTGCAGGCAAGAATATCCGTACTCCTGTCACTCACAGGGATTGCGGATCTTGTGCGGAGGATCTCGGATGCATCACACACTAGTTAAGGGGGCTGGAGTTTCAAGGGCAAATGAGGTATCTTTAAACATCACACCCATTTCTAAACGCAGAGCCCCGTGTCCTCAGTTGCCCTCTGTGATTTGCAGACAGCTTAGGACTGATGTGCCTCTATCGGCCTTTGGGGTTTAGTTGTTTTTAATGGCTGCTCTGCATGAGATTTGAGCAGCTTGGAGGCCTTGGGCTTGAGTCATGTATCCTTGGAGGAGCTGGAAAAACAGGTCTGGAGCTCCTGGCCAATAAATAGCCCCATGCCTGGGTATGCGGGAGAACAGGATCTCCTGGGCTAGGCAATGCTGCCACCTCCTGCCTGCCGGGGGACAGCTCTGTGTCTCAGGGACATCCGCGTGTCCAGGGAACAGCTCTTCTGTCCAGAGGACATCTCTGTGCCCAGGGGACACTGCCGGAGGTGTGGGTCACAGAGCATCCCACAGGGATGCAGAGCCACATAGTGCAAACACATCCAGGCTCTCAACTTCCCCCAAACATTTTCAGGCCAGTTGGGTGTTATGCGAAATGGTGACCAGCATCAGCATTCAGTGGTTTTTATGTTGATTATTTTTAACATGCATTCAACTAAGGGGTCCTTCAGGTAGATGGGAATGGTGGGGGGGAATTCAAAGGAAGATCAGTCTAAGAAATGCGGGAAGGGCTGCAGGACAGGCTGAAGGACAGCACAGAGGTGGCAGAAATCAGTCAACATAAACCAGGTAAAACCAGGACACAGAAGAGAAGAAAGACCTACCAGCACAGGTGCAGCTCCACCGCCCCAGCCAGGAGCTGTGAAGACAGCTGTGAACACCCTCCTGCACTGGGACCAGTGCATGGGGAACATTTCTACCCCATCTCCAACTCTGGAGCTCTGTAAGGGAGGAGGTGGAAGCCCCATGTGCCAGTGTCACCCCAAGTGCCACATCGAGGTGACCTCAACCTGCTTCCTGTTTCCTCACTCCTGTGGTTGCAGACCACGTCTGTTTGTGGGCTGGGGATACCACATTGGATCCTACATTCTGGTTGTACATCCCAGCCCCTCTGGGCTCTGTTTGTGTTTCCACAGCAGCACAGAGAGCATTGTTCTGTTCAGAGGACAGGGAAGGTGCATTTGTATTTTTGGGTGGGCAGAATTCAACCCAGCAAACCAACAGCACTATTCAGAGCATAAAGGTGGAGGAGATTCATAGCCTGGTGGATCCAAAACGTCCAGAAGCCGATCAGATCTAGAGATTGGTCTCCCCTCCTATGTGTTGTCCCCTCCTATGTCAGGATAAAGTCCACCTGTGCAAGAGCTTTTGCAGTTTTTCACTTTGGCCAACTGATCTGATCTATCTTCATGTCACAGTGCAGGAAAATTCCCCTCTGAGCCCCTTGTGAGAAACCACATCCTATGACACCGTGTTTGGGGTTCTTCTTGCTGAGTAATGAAGATATTGATAGTTTGAAAGCAGTCCTGGCCTTGGGAAAATCCTACTGTGGCCTCTTCCTTGGGGTTCATGACCCAAGCCTTCAGGAAAACACAGAAGTTGGTGAGGACAAACATGAACAATATAAGATCTACACAAACATAAAACTAACAGAGACACTGATTGGATTTGAAATTATATCAGTGAAAATCACTGAAAAATGTACATTGGGAGGGGAATTTCAGGCTGTGGTTGCTCAGCAGCTGACCCGACCTAAGGCCTCACTGCTGCTCATACAGGATGGTCTCACTTCCACATCCGTTTTCCCTCCTACTCACCCCACTCAGTTCCCATCTCTGATGGCTCATCAGACCCTCCATGGTCAGCTCAGCTCTCCAAACCTACAGAAAATTGCCCAAATGGTTTCTCTTCGTGTTTTCTCTGGGTTAATATTCTGCCAGACTGGTGATCCTAGTGACTCAAGGAACTCCAGGGGACAGTGCAAGGGTTGCCCCAGGTTGGCAAAACACCAGAGGGGAGGGGTCAGATGGGAAAAATGAGGGAACATCCTCCACTGCCCAGAAAGGCGCTCTGCAGACTGCCAGGAGAGAGCATGAGAATCCATGAACTCCCTGCTAACAGGGAGAACACCAACCTCAGTACCACCACCAAAGGGGATGGGGTGAACTGCACAGCTAAAACACCCACAGGCTATTCTTTAGCTCCTATAGAATCATAGAATCATAGAACATGTTGAGTTGAAAGGGACCCATCAGGTTCATTGAGTCCAACTCCTGTTCACTATTATTTTTCACTTCTTTCAGGGTCACTAAGACAAAGAAAACATCTTTATATCTGCATCACTTGACAAAGTGAAAGGAATAAATCCTCTCTCTTCTCTCTCCAAAAGGCAGGCCAGAAGCCCTGTTGCATGACCAAGCCTCCAGTGTGAGCAGCCCCCTTGATGCCAGCGTTGATCATCCTTTATTTGTGCCTGCTTTGCAGGTGAGCATCCCCAAACCTCTTCATTTGATCCCAGCAAAGGAGAGAAGTGTTTTCAGTGTAAGAAACCAGGTGTTGGATGCAGCACTGATGGAGCAGCATCCTTTGCATGTCACTGTGTCAGCAAATATGTACTGCTGTGAAGTCGGAGAGGGAGGGAATTGCTCATCCTCCTGGGCAGCAAGAATATCTCAGACTCCTGTCTAAAAGCTCCTGGGGAGGGAGGAACAGTGAAATGACAAGCTGAGCAAAGTCATGATAGAAAAAGTCAAAAGGCAGGCAGTGCCTGCTCACACTCAGGTCAAGTTATGATCACAGAGCCTCTGTGGAGTGGAGATCCCATCTCCCAGGGCTTCCCTCCTGCTGCTGTGGGGAGGATCCGGAAGCACCAGGGGTGCACATGCTGAGTGATTCTGAAAAACAAACCACGAAGGGCAAAGTGAAACGTCACAGCTGAGCTGAGCTGACAGATCCCATCCCCTGCCTGCTCCTGGCTCCAGCAGTCGGGCCCCAAGCCGAGCCCATGTACCTCCTGACCAGACAATTGCCTTGTTTTGCCAATCCAATTTTCTGATGGTTTAGGCTTAGGGAAAGTCCAACAAAACTGGAGTTGATGCAAAGTGAAAAGAAAAATGTGATCAGGAGAAGCCCAAGACATTGCTATCAGGCAACCCAGTCTAGTGACCATGACAGAGGGGGTTGGGACTAGATGATCTTTAAGGTCCCTTCCAACCCTTAATATTCTATGATTCTGTGATCTTGAGAAATCAGACTCTTATCTTCTGTATTTTGGCTCATCCCTCCAGCCACCCAGCATCAGCCCCTCTCCAGATGGGCACATTCACCTTGTTTGTTTAGCCAAGAAAAAGCAAAATCTCTATCTTCAGCCCAAGGTCCAGTCTGCTCCCTGAAGTGTTTATTGCCTCAGAAAGATGGAGAATCCAAGGCAGCTTTGTCCTCAGTTTTCCCAATAAGTTGGCAAAACAAGGGTGCAGACGAACACACTGAGACACCACCAGTGGGTGTCACTGAGTCCTGGGCAGCCAAAATCATCTCAGAATTCCTTTGCTCTTTGGCAGGAGGAGAAAATGAGTTCTGGCATGGCCTAGGGATATGTGCTTTCAATCTGATCTGGGTCACAGGTCTGCAGACACAGCAGGTCCTTGTCTGGGACACCCTGACTGCTCTGGCATCTCCTCACACTCCTCATGCCCACACCTTACACCAGCAGCATGTCCTTCACACAGGGGCCTCTGCCCTCCCTCCTGAGCTCTTGGTTCAGCTTTAAGCTGATCTCAGCTCATTCCCCATCCAGCTATTTTTAGCAGAGCTTATGGTGTTTGGGAAAATAGCTTCAGGGGAGCAGATTGTGCCAGTAGGAACCAAATCAGGTTTTTTCTGGGACCCCACGTGAGGTAGCTCACCTTGGGATGCTCCTGCTCAAGGAGAGGTGGCTTTGCCACCCATCTGGCCAAATCCTCCTACCCTCTCAGGTGCCTCTGGCAGAGCAGGGTGATGTTGGGCTCACTAGGACATTGAAGTGTGGCAGGAGGGATCCAGTCCCTCCACATTCCTTGGGCAGTGTCCTGCCTGACAC
Source organism: Platyrinchus mystaceus (assembly GCA_035041135.1). Classification (NCBI taxonomy): domain Eukaryota; kingdom Metazoa; phylum Chordata; class Aves; order Passeriformes; family Tyrannidae; genus Platyrinchus; species Platyrinchus mystaceus. The sequence continues at coordinate 16,444,871 of JAWWLV010000030.1, forward strand.
CCACCCACACCAAGGGAATCCACTGGCAGCAAAGAGGTGCTATTGGCCACCCCTGCCAGGGCCACTTGTCCCTGCCCTCACATCACTCCCTCCCCTGCACTGGCACAGGGCTGTGGGGAGCCAGCCCAGGGATCTGCTCCAGGTTGAAAATAACTCTGTTTTTCCGGAACAGTCTGACACTGGCTGCATTTGCCAGGCTGGCTCTCAGCTCAAAGCTTCAATGCCAGTGCTGGCACAAGGCAAGAGGCACCATTATTTTTGGCAAGAGTGACTGCTTTAAGTGTTTGCACGCAACCCTCAGAAAGTTGTCATCCCTTGGAGTTACAGCCAGCATAGGCGATGCCTTTTTGCATCAGCAAAGATATGAACAGCTGTCCCATGTCTGCCCCAGAGCCTGGGATTTCATCTCCAGTGCTGCTCCAGGAGAAGGACAGCAGAGACAGGCAAGGCTGGGATGAGCCTCCCCCACCTATGCCAGAACCTTGTCCTTGACCACATTGTGTTTCCAGACAGATCCCATCATCCACAGCCATGGAGCATCATGCCTTGCTCATCCTCAGGCAGGGAAGGGACATGGTGGGACCTGGAGCTAGGGCGTGGCTTTGGGACAGAGCTTGGATCAGGGTTGGGACAGTGGGACAAATCTCATTCTCACAGTGCTTGAATTGAACCAAAGGTGTCTGTGTCCAGGGAGAAGGTGAGCTAACAGTGCCATTTTCAAGCTTGAAGGAAGTTTAAGGGTAATTCTGCAGTTTGGGACATTCTTGGCTGTTTGGAAAGAGGGTTTTTTTAAGTACTGCAGGAAAAGGGGGGTTTTCAAGTAATTTGGATGATTCATAGGAAATATTGTTAGTGCACAGCTGAAGCTCTACCAGTGAACTTGTTCCCTGGAAGACTCTTTCCTGCAGAGTGTGTGAAGCTGAGATCCAAACTTTCCAGTGATGTCAGACTTGAAATCGCTTTGGGTGCTTGAGTGGATGCATTGGAAGGTGAGGTAAGAGAGTCTGAAGAAGCTGTGGGCCAAGAAAAAGATGTAAATGGTAGGACATCTGATTCACTGCATGTCAAGTGCTGTAGATAAGTCTTCAGCAGCAGTTTCTTTGGTGCTTTTGAATTAATTACCCTGCTGGTGCAGAGTTCTGGTATTTGGCATCCAAGGCACATTTCCTCTGTGACTGCTTAAATCAGTCAGGTTCAAATCACTGAGGTGAGTCTGCTCTAACACAAAGTAATTCAGCTTGTGGATGACAGCTGATATACCTGGGAGTAAATCTTCCTCCTAAGTATAATTTCTTGAACCATTTCAGGGAACATGGGTTTTATACATGTAATGTGCTGTGGTTTAGGATGCCAGAGAGGATAGAAGGAAAAAAAGCAGCTGGTGCAGAGTGTCTGCTGCAGCAGCAGAACAAGAGCCTGGAGTGCAGAATGTGGCCAGCTGGGTCCTGTCTGTCCAGTGCAGGCTTTGGCTGTGCTGGGTGGACATTGCTGCTCTCCAGTGGCAAGAGCCAGCTGAGCATAGTCTGTCCCAGAGAGCCCATCACCCTCTTAGAGTGCTCTGAATTTCTTGAGACATTGGGGGAGAAATGACTTGGAGCTGAGTAGAGGCCGGGTTCCCCAAGCCCCTTCACAGCAGGGATGCTCCCTCTGCTTCCCACCTCCTGAATCTCAAAGCACTCAGATGGTAAGGATCAGCAGTCCAGCAGATTGCAGATGAGGGGCTCAATCAAGCACTGCTGAGGCCAGTGATGTTATCACTAACAGCACTTCATGCTTTGGCTTTTGTCAGCACCTCCTCAGGGGTCATGGAGTGAGTCCCGTGGAATCAGGACATTACAGCCCCTTCTATTTTTTTAAAGCAAGTTTCTTCCTCCCAAGATGGGAAAGAAAAACATCTTAGAGAGCACCCCTGAGAGTCTGGAGAGCACAGTGCAGCGGATAGGAGCCCCTTCCCTCCCAGGGCTGGTTTGTAAATGTCCCTGTGATTTTTTTAAACATGATATTTCCTAATCCATCTTCCTGATTTCTAAATCCTGGGGGAGAGTCACAGAAGACAAGCTCTGCTGGATGCTGTATGCTGGCCTACCTCCCAGAAGCCTTTCACAAGGGCATGGCATTGGGAAGCTACTGGGCAAAGTATTCCAGCACTTGGACTCTGGCTGGACCACCTGATTCCAGACAAATTGCGTCTGGAAACCTGGGGCTTCAGCCCCTTTGAAAACATGTCCTCCCAGGGGTAAGATCCACTTTTATCTTGTCCCTTCTAACCTGCAGGCCTAAATATCTTCTCTACTCAATGGATCAGCTTTTCATGTCATTCAAAAGCTGGTAGTTGTTGAGATTTAAAAAAACCCCACAACACAATGGGCCGAGAGATGCTGTTTGATTATGCCTGAATGTTTTCTCTCCCCTCCTCCAAAGATCATCACGAGCTCCGGTTCATCAGCGCTTGGGAAAAGCGCAGGGAGGAAAGTGCCAGATAAGGGGAAAGGCTCATCACATGTTATTGTTATCACAGCCCTGGAAATATCACTAATGAATCAATCAGCCCTTTGATGCACAAGGCCCTGCCCCACATCCCCTCTGGAGCAGCAGTCATGACACGTGGGTCCCACTTCATCACCTGAGGAGCAGAGCGAGCAGATGAAAAGGGTACGGGCTGTCCCGGTTGGGTGCACTTGAGAATGAGCTCTGTCAAGGGCTCCTTCACTGATGGGCCTTCAACTAATTTTAGCACCAGTGATCAGCAGCTCAGCACAGCACAGGGCAGCCATGCTTTGCAAAAGCAGGAGTCCGTGTTGGACACGCCAGCCAATATTTAGGCAGACACAGGAATGGCTCTATGGGGTCTCATGGACAGCTCTAAGCTTGCAGTGCCCACGCTCTGAACCAGACAGGGTCACTCCAACTTCAGCCCCAGAGCTGGGTGGCAGTGAGACCCTGTGGGGACAGCTGAACTGGGGCTTGGTGACACAAGGCAGCTTGTGACCACGGTGCTTTCTGGCAGCAAACTGAGTTGCTCCTGTTGCTCAGAGGCACAGCGACAGCCATTTGAGCACCCTGGGAAGCAGCTGGATGCCCTGCAGAGCAGGGTGCTTCACCGACACCCATGATGCAAATTGGGAGCAGCAGCAGCTAGGGACAAGCCTCCCTTCTCCTCTGCACTGACTGTAGCTCCAGCACACACGGCACAAACTCCCTCTGCGGAGTTCTCTGCCGAGGGGGAATGTGTCCTGGCAGGGACTGGTCCCTGCTACTGAACTGGAGGGCAGCTCCAACAACCCAGGATCAGATGCAGCTGCAGAGCAGACTCATGATGGGAGCACAGCTCTGCTCGTCACTGCCCTGTGCCTGCTCTTGTTGGCTCTGAAACAGGGTGAAAATACAGGTATTTTTTTTGTCACTGTGTGAGGCTCTGGGTGCAGAGCTCTCGTACCCATGCTCCTTTCTCAGCCACCTCCTTTGTGTCTGGGTGGTGGTGACTGATGCCTGGCACAGGAATGTCATACAGCAAGGACACCTCACCCTGATTACAGGTCCAAATCCCATTAGTACCTGGGGAGCAGATCAGAATCTCATGTGACTCAGGCACGAGGCTCATCACCTCTCTCCTAAGTGAGGAAGTTCCCATGCTGTCCCAAGGTTTCTTGTGATCCTGCCTCCAGAGGTACACAGAGTGCCCCAGGTTCCCAGAGTAGGGTAGGGTGTGTGGAGGCTGAGCAGTGGCTCCCCACAGCAAACCTGTGTTACCTGGGCTGGTGGAGCTGGGCCCCAGGTCTGGGATCCAACCTGCCACCTGAGACAGGCTATTTTTCACTTTAAAGCTTCTCAAGAGAATTCAGATGTGTGGGACCTCCCTCCCCTCTGTAGGGAGACAAAAAAAAGGTCTGAAGCCAGTGAGGAAGAAAGGAGTGGTTTATGTTCACACAAGGATGGACTTGTTGCAGCTGTGGGGTGCAGCAGTTGGCAGCATCCCTCAGGTGAGGAAGTGGTGTGCCATGCTCCTGGTCTGTGGTTCTTTCTTAGGACAACACGTAAGAGCCACGTGGCAGCTCATCCAGGCCGATACTCTGGCTCCCGCTGTGGCCCACGGCAGATGTTTACAGAGGCACAGGGTAAGGGCAGAGGAAGGCTTCCCAAGCACAGTCCCTGAGCTCCCCCCAGTCCCCCAGCCTTAGGGAAGAGGTGGTGGTTCTTTGTGTTTAACAACCCAAAGGATTTTTCTTCCATGAATTCATCCAGTTCCTGTTTAAATGCTTTGCATCTGTCACATCCTGTGGCGAGGAGCTCCACGGTTTAACTATACGTTGCACCAAGAACCACTTCCTTCTCCTGGTTTCAAACTTCCCTCCAGGTAGTTTCATTTGGAGCTTGTACTCCTCTACTAGAAGAGATGGTGAGTAATCACCCCTCCATGCCCTCACACGCCTCCCAAGATAGCGCAGATCTGTAGCAAACACACCCATCACTGTCATCCCTTCTCCTGGCCAGGATGCTATTCCTTGCACAAAGTCTGCTCTAGAGCTTGGGGAATTCCTACTTCCTTTCTCTGAGCCTCTTCCATATATCCCTCTTGAGACAATGCAATGGGGAGAGCTGGACACAGCATCCTTAGTGTGGGCACATCACCGGCTCACACAGTGGCAATGTTTCCTTTCTCATCCTCTGTTTCTTTCCAACTCACTTCCATTTTGTTTTTCCTGCCTTCTCTGCCCCAGATGATTTGGAAACACCATTTAGCATGACCCCCAGTATCCCTTCCTGGGAGGAGACACACCAGTCAGAGCCCATCACTGGGCTACCAGTGTTAGGACTGGTTTGTGTTTGCTCTGCCTTTGCCTGAGTTTCCTTGGCTGCCTGTCCCACCACACAGGGACAGAGACCCAGCACCTCCTTGCAGCCTGCCCTTGCCTGCTGTGCTCTGAAGAGCTCAGTGCTGGTGGCAAACGTGGTCACTTTGACCCTTTTCCAGATAATTTGTGGGCACACTCAATGGTTCCCCACGGGTAACATCCCTTTGCTGTGAAAACAAACCCTTTACTTCAGTCCTTCCTTTCCTGCCTGTAACAACTGCTCTGTCTGGTAGGTCTTTCCTCTTTTTCTCCTGAGCAACACCATGTCCCTGAGGGGCTGTGGTGGGAGGCCTGGCCGGACATGTCACAAACCAGGTTTCCTTCCCTGCATCCTTGCAGGATGGCCCAGTGATCCCCCTCGGCCAAAAGCAGGACCCAGGCTTGGCAGAGAGGTCTCTGACTGAAGATGTCAAGGCTGGTGACTCTCACCATCAGGGCCTGGGGAGGAGACCTGAAGCTGGGGTGTAGGCTGGTGAGTCAGGGCAGGTGGAAGAGCTGGAATCTAATTAATAATGGAAACACATTAATAATGGAGACGTCCCTCTGACGCTACAGTCATCCTGTGGCTGGAGGGAAGAAGGTGAAGCAATGGCTGCTGACACACAGGGGAGCTCTGCTTTCAGCAGAAGCAGTTGACAGGTAGAGCACACCTTGGTTGGGTGCTGCCACTTTGGCAGGAAGCCCCGTGTTGCCAGAGCTGGGATAACCCGACAGGTACAGGGGATCCTGAGCTGTATGGGGTCCCTGGCACCCAGGCTGAGCTGCCACACCTCAGTGCCACCAGCACTTGCAGTTTCTGGCCATCATTTTATATTCCATGGAATGAGCTTCTGGGTTTTTTCCATAACAAACTCCTCTCCAGTGAAACATCCTCCTTGCTAAGATATGAGGTGGTGGGTAGTGGAGGACATGTGGGCAACACCGTAAGCAGGCCCCTGCAGCCTTTCTGCTGCTGCCAGGGCTCCAGGGATCTCTGCACCTCTCCTTCTACCTCAGCCTCTTTTCATCTCTTCTGGGTTTGTTTAGCTTAATCTCTCTGTCTTCTCAGCCTTGGCATCTGGCAGGCCCACCAGGGACCTTCATTAATGTCAGGCAGCTGCCCACACCCAGCTCTCCGAAGTCTCCACTGATTATTTCTCCCAGAATGAAGGGGGACCCAAGCATTAGGCTGCTCCCCTGAAAAAGCTCTTGGCCACGGACTTGCCCAGCCCATTGCACAAAGCTCATGGCTGCCCACCCCTGCCCTCCTTCCCTGCAGAGCACGGAGCTGGTGACCTGCAAGGTCTTTGCTTCAGATGTCCTTTCTGTGCTGTGAGACTCCTGGGATGGGTTTTTGCCTTTAGTAGTTAAACAAGCACACAATGATCCTCTCAAGGGAAGCTGTTACACCTGCTGGTGGCAGAGACACAAGCCCTGTCACAGCAGAGGCACTCCTGGGTCTGTCCGTGGAGCCAGGGATGGAGAGATTGCACATGGACTGGCTTGGCAGCTTGAAGGGGCTCTCGCCTCTCTCCCACCCTTCATTTCTCTCTCAAGCAAGAAAACTCAGCTCCTGCAACATCTCCCATGCAGGCAGCACCCACTCTTGGAGGAATTTGCCTGGAGGAGCGGGTGCTGATGGGACTCCAATCCCAAAGGAGAAGGTGAATCTCAAGGGAATGTCCTCTGCTCATCTTCTCGCGCCTCACCTCGCTCAGGAGAGCAACTGCACCTGGGGCTAAGGTGTGGGCAGGGGGTGCCCTGGTGCCCAGGCGTGTGGGGTGCCAGGGGGAGGAGGTGGTGCTCACGTGGAGCTCCAGCTCCACGGGTGGGTGGTTGTGATGACGCGGCAGAAGCAGAAATTATACAAAGTCAGGCAGGGAGAAGATGTTGGTTTGATCAGTAGAAATGAATAATCAGCAGAAACCACCAGAATTTTCTGAACTCTTCTTACCTTTCTCATGTCTCCTGTCCTCCTTGCTGCAGGCAGACAGTACTTGGTGGGTGGTGTGCCCGTGCTTTGGGCAACGAGCATTGTTGCTGGCACTGCCCCATGATGTGTGTTGGTGGCCCCATCTCGGGCTGGACTGTCCTGAAGACTTTGTTCTTCCTCCCAGAGCTGCGGGATGCTGCAGGCACCTCTCTCTCTCCCTGCATCCCAGCCCAGATGCCCATGGACTGTGCACACCCCTGCATCCTGTTAATCCATGGCTTTCCAGGACAGATCAGGGCAGGGACTAACTGCCTAACTGCTCATGGGTTTGGAGACACCATCCCACATGAAAGGCCTGGTGTATATTCTTGATGGGCAGGGATGGGAGATCATGCAGCCCACAGCCCTTATGAAACAGCCTGTTTGCTAACTGGGTATGGTGCTCTCCAGCAAACTCTTATCCTTCACCAGCAGAGACACCAGCAAGAAAAGCAGCCACCAGTACCTCTCATTAATGAGAGAAAGAAAATACTAAATACCAGTACTGCTTGCTTAGCAGAGTGAGGGATGGCAGAGGGCTCTAAGCAGAGCACTTCTCCACGCTGGTCCTGAGAGAGCAGGCACCAATGTGGGGCAGAAAGATGGATACCTCAGAATTTGGTGCCCTCACACCGGCCTCTGGCTTTCTCCTCGAGTTGTCATCACCATCAGCTGGCTCAGCTGGTAACAGGGACTTGGGACAGACAAGTGAAAAGCCCAGAGTCACCAGCCCTGGGAGAGAAATGGGAATCTTGGGATAGGAAAAGCAGAGTGGAGAGAGAAGGACCACAGAGGCTGATGTACATGAAGTTTTAACCACTAAAACCACTAAATACACAAGACTTGGGCTGCTATAGCCTCAGAGGGGCCAAGAGTAGCTGAAGCCTCCTCCATGAAGGAGGTCTGCAGAGGGCCCATAAATAACCCTCTTGGAAATAAAGAGCTGACTCTTAATTTATTCTGCTTGGATCAAATCCTATCTGCTTATTTTTAGCCTGTGCTCTGCCTTGTGGTGCAGGCATGTGGCTGGAGCCTATACCTCTGTCCAGACCCCTGGAGCTGACACCATTTCTACCTGCCTGGGAGCCCTTTCTGGGCACAGCCATGGCCAAGTACATGGATGGGATTATCCTGAGAAGGGATGCACAACCCTCCTTCCCTCCCACGGGTGATTTAAGCATGTTAAATGGGAATGGAAAAGGAAGAGAAAAGAATGACATCTATGTGGTTTTTCCGGAGTTTCTCATGCTGGTGGCAAGCTCAGCAGAATGAAGACCTTTCATTTCATGGGTTCTTTCCTCCTTTCTCACAGCTCAAATTGCCCTGCCTTGCACAGTACACACAAGCAGTGAGGTTGCAGGCAAAGTCCACTTCCGAGCCCGGCGGTGTGGGAGGAAGTTTTGTGATTAGGATGCACCTGCGAACACATTCTTGAGCTCCTGTTTTTTTCCCCTGTGTTTTCATTTCCAGCATGAATGGCCGATAGCAGCGTGTGGTCACCAAGCCCTTTCAAGATGGGAAAGAAATCCAAAGAACAGTAATAATGGAAAAGATTAAATGGAGGAAATGTAACTTTCCTGTGCCAACCTGCTGCTGGGAGAGGAACCCCCGCCTGCTGTTGTTATTCGGCAGAGGCTGAACTGTAGTGCTTTGCATGGCTGGAGGCTGTGCTGATTTTCTGAGCAAGCTCTGTCTAACTCAAAGCTCATCTGGTGCGTTCCCACAGAGCCCCCTGATGGCTTTAGCTTTCATTCCAACGTTCCAGCCTGAACCTTAATGTCTGGAGTAGCAGGGAAAGTCCTTGTCAACAGCAAAAGGCTTTCCTGGAGCCAGCGGAAGCTGAGTGTGAGACGCTGGGAGACAATAACCACCTCCTAGGCACCTCCTGGTCCCTTCTGCCTGGATGGTTGCTGGGCAGCCACAAGTTCCTGCCTCCCATCTGCCTCTCTCTTCCTGAGGCTTTCACCACAATGCCAATTTTGAGCTGGAGCCCAGAACCATCAGGTGTTTCTCCAGCCTCTGGACTGGGCCTGTGGTCAATCACACAAGGACCATCACTGGGGATCTAGTCCCACTAGCCACATGGGGCTGATTTTTTCCTTAAATACTGCCAGAAAAGGGCTGGCAGAGCACTCCTGCTGTGGCAGTGGGTATGAGGAGGGCCAGGCAGTGCTGTGGAGGTGGCTCGCCCTTGCTCTGCGAGAAGCATCCTGTAAAAACAGTTTTGCAACGAGATTGCACAACGCTGGCTCTGTTGCAGGTGAAGCCAGTCCTGCCTCCCTCGGCAGCTGCGTGGTCCCACGCAGGATCCCACACACGGTCCCACTCCCTGCCATTGCTTGCCAGGTTTCGTGTTGGCAGGCTGGGGGCACACCCACTAGGGAGCTGATGTCAGGGGACAGCCCACCCTGCTGGAACACTTTAGCCTGGCTTCACCTGAGCACAACACCTCATGCTGGGACACAAACATTTGTGCTCAACCAGCCAGTGCCTATTTGCTTTCCCTGCGTAAGGAGAGGCAGGCCAGGGCAGCCAGCCTACTTCCACACCTCCCTTGGGAGCCCTGGAATGGTGACAGCACTGTCACACGGCTCCTGGTCCCTGAGCCACCCAGGTGAGGTGAGTGGAGCTGCAGCCCCAGTCCAGGGCTGGATGAGAGGTGTGTGGGGCCAGCAGCACAGCAGGAAGGAAACGACTTGTGCTGGGGGGAAGGAGGTGTCAGGAAGGAGGACAGCGAGGCCATCCTGCTGGAGCCAGGTTACACAGCCTCTGAAAAACTGGACTGGAATGGCAAATATGCCTGAGGCAACACCCATGTTGTGAGCTGGCCGGGGTGGAGCTGGGCCTGGCGGGGTCAGGGTGCTGACCAAGGAGGGAGCACTGCCTTGCTGGGACTCCTTGGCAGCCGACGGACCATGGTTCCTGCCCTGGCACGATCATCCACAATATGCTGATGGGAGCAGAGCAGCAGTGATGTGTCTCGAGGGCTGATGGCTTCACTGGACATGGCAGTAAGAGCACCTGCCCAAGGACAGAGCTGGAGAACTCCTGATGTCGGTGTGGTGACAGCCCAAAGGCTGCCTGGCCAGGCCTTTCACTGCTTCAGAAAGCACCTCGTCAAGGACTGAATCCCTGCTGCCACCTGCAAGGGAGGAAGGACATCTGTGTTCCCAAGGCCACAGCCAGGTAATGTCCTCACTGCCCAGCCACATGAGGGTCTCTCCCTTGGCCACATGACTTTCCCTAAGCCCATACAGCATGGACCAGCCTGGGAACAATTGTCCTGGGGTGGCTTTACCCTGTCCACCCACCCAGCCAGGGGACATAGCTGTATGTTCATTAGCCACTCCCCTAAAGACCAGCCTGGGCTTATTCCCATCCTGTCGCTTGGCTGCCCGTCTTATCCACCCATAACTGCTCCTGTGTGCTCCAGCACCCCCTCCTTCAGCGCAGGGATGAAGGAAAGCAGTTCCATGGTCATTGCTTGGGGCCCCATGAGCTGTACCCAGCCTCTCCATGGGCAGGATGGGATGCAGGCAGGGCAGGCAGGGGGGCAAGATGACCCTCCTGGCACCAGCATGGGGTGGGAGCCAGTGGAGCAGGTGCATGTGGGTCCCCATGCTGCCCTGCCCAGACCATATAAAAATGGTCCTAAAAAGGGACCCAGAGGGAAGGGCTGGAAGTGCCAGACAGCTTGTCCTGGTCCATGTGGAGCTTTCGATCTAGACACAAATGCTGCCTGTGATCTGTGTGAGCCACTGAAGGACTCAGAGTCCTTTTTAATGTGATGCTTTTTGCACACTGGGGTTCAGCCTGGAAAAACCCAGGAGCTGCTGTCCCCTTCCTGCGGTCGGGATGAATCTGAGCTCCCAGCGCAGTAGTTGGCTAAGGAACTACTCAACAGCCTCACTTCTCAATAGCTTGTTTATGAGGATGCAAACACCTCACCAGCATAAAATCAACTTCATGCCAAGTAGCCACTGGCTCCCAGTGCCCTAATCCTGGCAACAACTTTCTCGGTTATATTTTTATTTCTGTTTTCTCTGCCCCCTTTTCCGTGGCTGAGCAGCTGCTGAGCAATGGCAGAGCAGTGGCCGGGGGGGGCACCATAGCATCAACGGGGGATGCACACTGGAGCTGCAGCAAGGCCATGGAGACACCGGGGACCTGTTCCTGTTATTTATGGCAGAGGCGAGGCGGTGTGTCCCCTGCTCTCCAGCCGCAGCTGCTGCCAAGGCACCACGGTTTGGGGATGGACCCGGGGGGCCAATACAGAGCCGGGCCCGGCGCTGGGGGTTCGGCTGCTATTGGGCTGTCCCGCGGTCCGGTGCCGGCGGGGGCGGTGCGCTCCGGGGCAGCCGCTGCCAGCCGGGCCGGCCGCCAACCCCCCCGCCCCGCCGGGCGTGCGCAGGGGCCGCCTCGCTGAGCCTCCCTCCGACCGGCTGCGGCTGCCGGGGGCCGGGATCGGCGGGGCCGGCACCCCCCGGCCGCCATCGCCCCCTGCTCGGGGTCGCCCCCCGCTCGGGATCGCCCCGTGCCGCGGGCCCCGCCCGGTGCCAGCCCGGCTGCGGCTGCGGTGTCACCGCCCGCAGCAGCGCGACAGCGGCCGCGGCCGGGCACGGCGACCTGCGCCGCAGGTGAGAGCCGGGGCCTGGGGTTTCGGGGCGCGGAGGGGAGGCCGGGGCTGCGCGGGGAGCAAGGGTAGCAACCTCGGGGAGCGGTGGGACCAGTGGGGCCGGAGCTGGGGATCCCTGCGCGCGGGTCTTGGGCGGGCCGGGGGGCGGCCGTGTCCGCCTTACGGACTGGGATGCCCGGAGCCCCCTCGTTACAGACAGGGATGCTCGGAGCCCCCTGGTTAGCAACAGGGATGCTGGGAGGCCCCTGGTTACAGACAGGGATGCTGGGAGTCCCCTGGTTACAGACAGGGGTGCTCGGAGCCCCCTGGTTACAAACAGGGATGCTGGGAGCCCCCTGGTTACAGACAGGGATGCTGGGAGTCCCCTGGTTACAGACAGGGGTGCTCGGAGCCCCCTGGTTACAGACAGGGATGCTGGGAGTCCCCTGGTTACAGACAGGGATGCTCGGAGCCCCCCCGTTACGGACAGGGATGCTGGGAGCCCTTTCGTTATGGACAGGGATGCTGGGAGCCGCCGAGGCGGCAGTGACAGCTCAAATGCGGGCAGCTGTCCGGGAGGAAGGACTGGAGAAACGAAAGCAGCTCCTACGCTCTCCAGCTGCTCCAACGCTGCCCAGAAATGCTGCGTTTTAGTTTTGCACAGTTCCCTTGTCCCTCCGATGCCTCAGGCCAGGGGGGTGAGGAGTGGGAAAGAGGTTTCCCCAGAGCTGTGTGCTCTGGGGATGCTGCTGAAGGGATCAATGCTGGCATGCTCTCAGCTGCAGGACATCCCTCCAGGGCTTCGGGGGTTGTGTCAGGTCAGGGCTTTCCACCTGCCTGCACTACAGCCCCTCCTCTGAGCAAGGGTTTCGCCCAGGCAGACGACACTGAGCCTGTCCAACAGTCCTTGATGGAAATCCTTCTGCCTGGACACCTTGGAAGCATCCAGAGGGGTGCAGAAAAGTGTCTCCTACTCCCCATGTGCTATAGCAGCCTGTGCCATGCCACAGGCAGGGGAGGCAGCCAAATCGCAGAGCGCAGGGATGACAGCTGGCAGGTGACGTACCCCTATCAGGCAGGTGGAGGTCCAATGCCTCTCACTCATGTTTGCTTGCTGTGCCAAGCCCAGCTCTCCTCCAGCACAGCAGTGGGCATATGCCAGGAGGGGACATTCGCTCTGCTTATTAGCTGGACCCTCCCCAGCAGAGGCTTGGGCTGTCCTGCCAGCCCCTCTCCCTGTTCCCACTGCAGATGCCTGGACCTCAGCTTCCAAAGGGGGCAACTGGCTGTTGCAGTCTGTGTGCAGCAGTGGCTGGGCAGGCAGTGGAGAGCAGGGACAGAGCTGCCCTTCCTGTGCTGCTGCTTGTGCCATCTTGCTTTTACCCTGCCAAGCCACCTCTACCTTGCCTTTGCTCTTCACCTCCTCCACAGGCAGGTGGAAAGCCTGGCAGAATTCCTTCCCCTGTCTGGGGTCTGGATTCAGCCAAGCTGTGCACTGTGCTGGTGTGGGCCGTGCCACATCCTTCTCCCTCAAGGCCTCCTGCCAGGAATTGAGCACTATCTGTGATGCTTTGGGAGCTGCTCCATCCTGCTCGGTATCAGTTAGAGCGGAGCATGTTTCCTGAGAAGAAAACAGTCATGAATCAGCTCTGATTTTCCACACTCTCTGCAGGCAGAGACAAGGCAGTGCCCTGTGCCAGGCAGGGCACAGGCATTGCATACCAGGGGCTGCCAGTGCATCTGGCAGAGGCGTCAGCAGCTTTGCCCACTTCTCCCCCCGTCCCAGTGGCTTTTAAACCAGCTCTCACTGTCACAGAAACATCTCTTGTTCAAGCACTGCAGAAACGCTCTTTGTACTTTGAACAGAGCCCTTAAACACAAGGCAAAGTGCCAGGTGCCAACAGCCAGGGTAGGGAGGGAACAACTGGCCCTGGCAGCAAGGAGCTGGAGCAGAGGTGGCAAACCCCACTCTGCCCTCAAGGACAGTCCCAGAGCAGGGTGGGAGCTGCCAGGTCCCTGCCTGCACCTGGGGGCCCCCCTTGCCCATACCCTGGCCCCGCATGTGGTCCCTGGAGTTTGGGCATGTGTGTGCGTGTGGCAAGTCCCTGCCTGCCACACGTGGGTGTCTGCCCACAGCAGCCAGACTGTTCCTGCCTTGTAGCACTTCATGGTTTTATGGTTTTGGAGTGTCATCCATGCCTTGCTTGTAAATGCAGAAGGATTGGGTCCCTGGGGATGTGCTGTGTGGTGCCCCTGGCACAGGGGAGGGAGCAGAGTCACTGCTCTGGGTTGGGCACCAGAGCACCAGTCTGCCCTTTGCACAGCCTGTCCCTACCCCCTGCCACCCCTGCAGAGTGCCCTGCTGAGATGGCGAGTGCCAGTGGGGCGGAGCCCGATGCTGAGGATGCAGAGGAGGCTGAAGAGGCCGTCTACGAGGAGGTGCTGTCCTGTGACAGGACGGAGCTGAGCCAGCGGCTGGCCGTGGAGGAGCTCATCACCACCGAGGCCAGCTACGTCCACAACATCCAGCTCTGTGTGTCGGACATCCGGGCACACCTCCAGAAGAAGCAGGTGACATGGGGCACATCCTGCTGCCCAGGGGATGGGCACTGTAGGGTGAATCTCTCAACAGCTGCAAGATGCCCAAATCCCTGCAGGGAGGTCACCATGTGCTCACCTTCCACCTTCCTGCCTGGGCTCCCTCTGAACAGCTAGGGTCTGGGGTTGGATGGGCATTGGGTCTGGACCAGTACAGCCATCCTGCAACTTTAACCCTGTGCCTGTAACATGAAAAGACCTCCTTGCCCCACTTGGGAGCACAGATGGGTCTCAGCATTCCCAAAACCTCCTGAAACAGAGCATCGCTCCAGCTCCTCAGGTGTCACATGGGGCAGATGAGTGTCAGGGGGGCATGAGTGCCTCTGGAACACACATCCCATCTATGTTGTATTTGGCTTAGCCTGGGGCATCTTTGTTCCCTTCAGCTGCCTGATCTGGACCTGGAAGGGCTCTTCTCTAACACCGACGACATCCTCCATGTCTCCAGACGGTTTCTGAAGGGTCTTGAGGCCACGGCCACCCAGGGGCAGGAGCAGCTGCTCTGCATCAGTAAGTGGTGCACTGCCAATAGCTGACCTGTGCCCACCCATGCCTTTGCTGGTGCTGGCAGTGCCATTGCCCAGCTCTGGGCATGTGTAGATTCCATCCCCATCCCACCTGCCCTGACACCTCTTGCACCTCCCCTGGCTCTGGGAAGTGCTGCTGCCAGCACATCGGTGTCCATAGGGAGCCTACCCCATGGGGACAAGGCAGACCTGCCCAGCCTGTAGAGGGGGAAGAGCATCAGGCCCAGCTTAGCAGAGGTGCCTGGGTGCAGAGCACTGCCCTGGCACCCTTGGCTGGCACTGCTCTGCTGGCTTCACCCTTGCAGCAGACTGGAGAAAAAACCCCACTCTCTGAGGGGTTTTCTCTGAGGCCATAGGAAAGGACCAAACTTTCCAGCCTCGCTCTCCTTCCCCAGGCACCCTGTTCCATGAGTTCAAGGAAGAGATGGAGACTGTCTACAAGATCTACTGTGCCAGCTACGACCATGCCCTGCAGCTGGTGGAGAGTTACCGCAAGGACCCCAGGCTGCAGGAGGAGATCTTGGACACCCTGAATGCAACAGTGTAGGTACCTGCTGCTGAGGCCACCACCTTCCTCTCCCTGTTTGCTTTGCCCTTCTCCTCTCTGAACAAGCTGCCTGTATGGGTATGTGTCACCAGGCTGGGTGTAATATCATGGCCACTACTTTTGTGGCATTTCCTCATGTAATCCCTGGCAGCCTGTCCTGGATCCTTGGGGCCACTTGCCAAAGGGCCACTACAGTTGGTGATTTTTTAAGGTGGACCCCAAAATAAAGGATGGGTGTCACAGACAGCTGCTGCCTCCCCAGCTGTGCTCCACAAAGGGCACACATTCCCCAGCTTGACTAGAGAGACAGGCTGTCCCTGAAGGACCTTCCAAACCCCTCCTGAACTATCAGGTGGGTCACAAACACTGTCAGAGCCAGGAGATGCAGGAGTGGCAGTGGAGGAGCTCCTGGGATTTGCTGCTTAGAGCACAGGTGATGTGATTCCTGAATGAGATATGCCTTGCCTTTGGGTCGAAGAGGAGTCTTGCCTGCACTTTGCTCACCCTCTCTCCCTGTTGCCCACAGAGCAAGCACAGATTCTGTGTCTCATAGCTAGACAAGCACAGCACTGTTCAGCGAGGCAGGGTGCCCACGTGGGCTGGCACTGCCCTCAGGGCTGGCAGGGACAGCAGTGGTCCTGCAGCTGGAAGGGAGCAAGGGTTCACAGCCAGAAATCCCCCATGACTTTTGGGCTGCTGTCTCCCCAAAACACTGGCAGAGAAGCTGGCAGGAGCAGCAGGGCAGGAAGGCAGCTCTCCACACCAACCTTGAGCAATTCCCCTCTCCGTCAGGCCTCACACAGGCGCATCAGACCTCAGCTTCTTCCTGGTGATGCCAGTGCAGAGGGTCACCAAATACCCACTGCTGCTGGGAAAGATCCTGGAGAACACCCCAGCCAGTGCCAGCGCCCACTCGGCCCTGCAGGCAGCTGTTCGTGCCATGGCCCAGGTCAACGCCAACATCAACGAGTACAAACGGCGCAGGGAAGTAGGTGAGCGCTCAGGGGGCTCGGTGCAGGCAGGGGACACAGCCCCTGGGAACCCCCAGCCCAACCCCAATTGTCTCCCCTTAGTAGCGCTAATTCCCACTTAAATCAGTACAAAGCTCTCCTGCTCTCCACCCATCCTGCCTGGTGGAGCCACAGATTCTATGCAGGCAGCTCCTGGAACTGCTCTGTAAATGCCACTCTGGGCAAGACCTGAAGGCTGCAGGAGCAGAGTGGCATGGGCAGGGGGGGCGCTGAGGATAAAACCAGTCTGTCTGCATTCCTGGGTCTGGGGAACTGAAAAGAACACTCCTGCCCTTGGGACAGGAGAAATCAGGCTCCCCACAGATGGGAGCTTGGCTTCTTTTTGGTTTTCCTTGTACTTTCCTTCTTTGATGTGGGTTGTGCTTATCCTGTTGATCAGCCCCAGCCCCTGTGCTGTTCACCCTTGTTGCCTGCTCAGGCTGCTGAGGATGCTGCCATGAAGTCTCCTCTTCTGATCTCTTTCTCCCCCACCTTGTGTCCCCCCCACCTGAGGCAGCAACCAAATACAACAAGGCCGAGCACCTGACGCTGCGGGATCGCCTGGCGCGCCTCAACACCCACTCCATCGCCAAGAAGACCATGCGGCTGAGCCGGCTCCTCATGCACGAGGCCGGCATCGTGGCCAAGGTGGGCAGCCCACACCCCTCTGCCTGCACCCAGGGACCTGCTGCCTCTCCTCAGGCCATTTCTGAGGATTTCTGCTGCTCCTGAGGTGCCTCCCCAAAGGAATGGGGAATGTGGGGCCGGGGTGGGGTGGCTGACACTGACACAGGAGCCACAGTCCCTTTGTGGAGCAGCCCAAGGATGCCTTCTGGTCCTCCATCCCAAGGACCAGCAGGGCAGGAGGGATGCAGGGACACACCTTGCTCCCTGCCTCAAAGCATTGCAGGGCAGAACTTTGGCCCCTAAAGGACCTACAGGATCCTTGAGCATCCCAGCAAAAGCAAAGACACCCTAGTGTTCCCCAGCATCACGACCACACCAAAAGCCTTGTTGCTGCCTGCAGCCCAAGCAACCCATGTCTTGGCCCCTCTGCAGATTCCTGGAGCCCCTCAGAGTCTCCCTTGCCTGTCCCCAACCCTGTGAACTTCAGGCAAGTGCCTGGCTGCTGTGTTAGCCCCCAGCAATGGGGACCTGGCTGGTGATAAGCTGCCTCTTGCCTTGCAGACAGAGGACAAGGAGTATGATGACCTGGAAGAGAAATTCCAGTGTGTGGTGTCCAGTGTAGTCACCCTGAAGGAGAACGTAGCATCCTACCTGGGCAATTTAGAGGTAAAACCTTGACCACTGGCAAGGGGTTGGCCCCATTCAGGCTTCAGGACCTGTTCCTTGGGATTGTAGAACACTTAGGAAAGCAATAGCTGTTGGGGATGTTCAGGGATTTGCAGCTCAGCTAAAGTGTCCTGTTGTGTCAGGGAGTTGCACAACATCCAAGGATTGCTCAAGTCCAGAGGAGCTTAAACCAAAGCTGAGGCTTTGACAACACAGTCTGAGCTGGTGTCATTTGAGAATAATCTGTCCTTAAACTTATCATTATTTCAAGGTCTTAAATGACTGAAAAGGCCAAATGTTGTTCACCCTGGGGATTCTTGCTTTAATAACGGATGTAAGGCTGAAATGTCCCCAGGTCAGTCCTGACAACAAATTTCCCTTCTGAAATCACCTGGGTCAGCAGCTACTGTGATTTTCTCATCAAAATCCCTTGGGGCATCTGAGGGAAATGAAAGTATGAGTGATGGCAAAACATGCAATCCCCAGACAGCATTATCAGGAAAGCCTCAGGAAATAACAGAGGGTTCAGAAAGCAGCATTTCATAGGCTGTAAAGACCTTGTCATAAAAGTATTGAGGACTCCCCATGAAGAATTGGGCAGAAAGTAAGGGAGTCTGATGCTTTCTCCCTTTCAGGCATTCCTGTTGCCCACCCCACACCAGCGTGACCTGCAGATGGATGAAGGACCTGCCCAGCAGTATCAGCACTTTGCAAAATGCCTCCAGTACACTGTTTTCCCAGAGTTTGTGAGTGCTCCCTACCTGCACATCTCCTTCAGCCAAGCATTGCTCTCCCACCTTCTACCAGGGCACAGTGGGGGGCTGGCTGTTCCCACAGGGCAGGGCAGCCAGGAGCTGAGGGGGACCCCAGAGCAGTGTCCTCAGTCCCCTGAGGCCTCAAGTTTGCAGCAGAGCCAGGAGCAAGTAACGGGATCCATCAGCAGTCCCAGATACATGAAGTGAGGAACCAGCTTCAGGGTCCATCCAGGAGAGAAGGGAGGGCCTGGACAGAGTCACAACTACAGCACAGCTCCAGAGCCCATCCAGGGCCGGAGACAAGCTGCACTGTCTGTCTGATGAGTGCATCCAGGAGCTGGGCTACCTACGGCAGAGATCCAAGGACACAGAAACCAGCACACCCACAGTAACACTCAGGCAGGGGCAGAGGGCCCTTAAATGAGCTGTGGGCAGGAGTGTGGGGGGAGCCCAGGTGAAACTGGTCTGGACCATTAAGGGGTCCTACCTGGTCATTTGCATGGAGCACAAGTTTGGAATTGTGGTGGGTGTGACTGCTCCTCTACCAAGGGTTTGCTTTGCTTGGCATCCTATGTGCCTTCAGGAAAAGATGCCTCAGATGCTTCCCACTCCACACAAAGCCCCTCAACAGGTCCCCAAGCCTTTTACCCTCCATAAGACAGTGCCCCATGCAGGTAGCTGGTCCCCTCTGGGGGCCTCACAGGGGGGTTTGGGTTCTCTCGCCTCACAGAAGCAGCGGCTGGACAGGCTGGTCTGCCAGCCCCTCAGCAGCCTCTCAGACATGCTGGTGGGGCCACAGCAGCTGGTCAAGAAGCGCCTGGACAAGCTGCTGGACTACGAGGAGATCCAGGAGCGGAAGAGCGAGATGGGCAGCGTGACGTATGACGAGGAGGCAGCCATGAACACCTATCTCGCCATCAATGACCTGCTCTTGGCAGAGCTCCCACAGTTCAACCAGGTGGCTGTGCAGCTCCTGAGGCAGATCCTGTGCTCCTTCAGCGCCCTGCAGCGGGACTTGGCTGCCCAGGTCCTGCAACGGGCAGACAAGGAGCTGGAGCAGGTGAGCGTGACCCGTTGGCGTGTGTGGCCAAACAGGCACATGAGCTGAGCCAGACCTTCTGCAGGCTTGGGCCATCTCAAACATTTGGGCTCTGAAGGTTTGCTGTGGCCCAAGCCCACCCTTGCAGACACACAACTCCCTGTCTAGGATTTGTAAGCAATCTCTCCTCCTCCCTGCCTGGGGAAAGCCAAATTTTCTCTTCTGCACTGCCAGAAACTGTCCTGCTTTCTCTTTGCAGACACTACTGGTAATTTATTGATGTGCTGCTGCCTGAGAGATCAGTGTTAACTCTGAGAGCTCTGTGCCAGGAAGGCAAAGAGGAGAAAGGCAGCTTCTGGCCTGAGGAACAAGCATCCCTCAACACCCATCACCTGGGAGATGTCTCCCAGAACTGCTCCCTATAGTACTCTTGAGCCTGATGGAAATATGGAGGGTCAGGGCAGTTGAAAGCCCTGGGGCAGTGCATGGCTCTGGACTGATCCATGATCAGGATGAGAACAAGGTGCAGCACTGCTCATACCTAGTCAGGAGGGTGCGTTACCCTTGTTCAGTCCGGGCTGCATATGCTGCAGACCTGGAGCTACCTGGAGTTTACCCTGGAGCTACCCCTACCTGTCTCCCTTTATAGTCACTTGGGACAGGCTGTGAGCTCAGGGCTGGACAGCAGGAGTGAGGGACTGCTCTAGTTGGCTGGATACAGCCCAAGAGCCCCATATATGATGGTCCTGCCCAGAGAAAGTGGCTCACAGAGAGGAGCAGCTTTGATCATAGGTTCAAGGTGCATCTTTAGTGGCCAGGTCTGTTCTCTTGCTTTCTCACCCCTTTTCTTCTTGCTCCTTTTCTTCTGACTCTACCCACAGCTCTTCCTCTCCCCAAGGCCCTCTCTGATTTCAGAGTTTGTCTCCACAGATGCCCCATGGCCACATGCCTCTGCCCAGTTTCTGGAAGGTGGTGGAAGACACCTTGCAGCAGTCAAGTGCTCAGCTCCGGACCTTCTGCCAGACCTTTGAGACTGTCACACCGAGCCCTGTTACACAGGTAGAGGTTGGAAAGGAGATATGTCTGATCAGCTGGATAAAGAGATAGGACTGTGGCTTCCCAGTGCAGGACATCCCCTTGCCAGGGAGGGTGGCTTCAGAAAGTGACCCAGAGGGTTGCCATGGCCACAAGTATTTCCCTCTGACAGCAGCTGGCTGGAAATAACCAGGGATGAAGCAGCTCAGCAATTCTGGTTTTGGCACTCATCTCCAAACCATGGGGTAGAGCAGACAGTGTGAAGGAGGTTAGGGGTCCTCTAACCTCTCACTGGGATGTGATCCTGCAGAAGGGAGGGCATGTGTACATGGAGGGCCTCAGTCTCCTGTGTGTTTCATCAAGTGCTCCCATGTTTCCTGCTCCCCGCCAGCCTCTGAACCCTGCTGAGGAGCGGAAGGTCCTTTCCCTTGTGAGCAAGCATGGCCCAGACAAACTTTACCAAGTGACAAGCAACATCAGTGGCAGCAAAGACTTGGACCTGACCTTGCTGAGGGGACAGATTGTAGCTCTGCTGCAAAGTGCCGACACAAAGGGGAACACGAGCAGATGGCTGGTGGATGCTGGAGGTACTGTGAGTATGATGGGCAGCCTCCCCCTGTCTTGGCACCAGGGTCAGGAACCAAACCCACATCACTTCCTCATCCAGGATGAAACAGCAGGCCATGGCCTCCTGGGTCCTCCCTTCCAGGCTTTGTTCAGCCCAAACCCACCTCAGCTTTGCCAGCTGCACCCATTGCCATTAGCTGTGAGGTTCAGGTTTCCTGATTCATTCCCCGAGGGAACACTCATGAAGTGTTGTGGCTGAGAAAGGAGAATTCGTGCACACAGAAACATATGGAACTCCTCTTTTGTGGGAGGGGGTTTCTGCTGGATATTCCCTAGTGATGGACTAGTTTGAGTGGGGCTGCTGTGCCAAGCCAAGCAACAGCCGAAGTGTCGTTCTCTCCTCCAGTCCTACATGTGTCAACCAGTGGGGCCCTGTGACCTGTGTGTGTCCATGTCCTCCAGGTCCCCGAGGGTTTGTGCCTGCTGCAAAACTCCAGCCGTATTCCCCGGTACAAAGCCAGCAGCCCCGGATGGAGTTGCTAACTCCAGAGTGTGGCACAGAGAGAAGGCGACATTCCTATGCATTACCTGAAGCCCCCACGCCCCAGGTAGCCACCTTCACCCCAACATTCCAGGTAAGAGTGGGGGACACCCCAGGGCCATTCCTAGCAACGCCACCAGCTCTGTGCTAGTTCTTGTGTGCCTGGGAAGGTGGACCTGCTTTTCCTGCATATAAATGGTCATACCTGTGCTGCCACCTGCCCAGCAGGGAGTGTCACACCCCTGTCTGAGTACCACGAGGCTGATATTCTCCTTGCTGGCATCAGGGTGGACAGAGCAAGAGAACTGTGCTTGCTGGGTCCCCAGCGTCCCTCCATCTGTGTCACTGCTGCACTGCCCCCTCAGAATGGCCTGCCTGGCCGTGTGTGTCCCTCTCCCTTTGACTCTCACATCCAGCAAGGGCTTCCTCCCTCCTTCCCTGCCTTTTGCAGGTGGTCGCCGGCTTCTCCTTCGCAGCCAGGAGTCCACAGGAGGTGAATCTCCAGGCAGGGCAGCCCGTGGTGGTGCTGGAGCCGCACGACAAGAAGGGGAGCAAGGAGTGGAGCCTGGTGGAGGTGAACGGCCAGAGGGGCTACGTGCCCTCCAGCTACCTGGTGACCGTCCCCGTGCAGGAGCCCATGGGCTGGAGCTTGCCCGTGTGAGCATGGCCAGCCCACACCCAAGGGCACGGGCTTCATCGGATGGGAGCAGTCGGCTTGGCACCGGAGGACTCCGCATGGGAGATGCTGGAGGGAGGCAGCCCCGGGCTGGGAAGGCGGTGGGATATGGTCCCAGGGGACAGGAGGCGCGAGGATGGCGCTGGGGAGGCACCTTTTGGTGGGAGGAGTGAGGGTGCTGTGTCCCGTGTGTGTGTTTGCACAAAGCGAAGCAGCACTGAGGGGCTGAGGGCAGGTGGCTGCAGTTATCCAGGGATTTGCTGAAATGCGTGTCAGTGACAAATGTGTCCCAGGGGATGATGAGGCAGCATTATCCCCGGTTAGATCAGGACTGAGTGGCAAAAGTGCAGCGCTGCAGAGGGGCCCTCGGCCAGGCTTGGGGCACCGGGGCACCGGGGCAACTGGGCACCGGGGCAACTGGGCACCGGGGCAACTGGGCACCGGGGCAACTGGGGCAGCGCCGGCCTGGGCCGGCAGCGCCGCGCGGAGTGGCCACCAGAGGGAGCCCCGAACCAGCGCCCAGTGCCCGCTCGGCGCGTACTGGGAGCACTTGTGCAGGGGCCGGGGAGTGCGGGGGCACAGCCCGATAGGGTGTACACCCCACCCGCCCGGTGTGGGACGGAGATCCCGGCTCCCAAGGCTCCCTGAGCGCCCCGTCCGCCCTGCGACCCGCACAGATCCCCCGCGGGTTGACGGAGGTCCCCTGGAAGAGGTTTTTGGGAGAGTCAGTAAGTGTCGGTCAGTCCCTGACCTAAGACTCGGTCTGAGGATGGAGATAGCGCTCTCTCCTTCCCCTCCCGCTACTCCTGAAGCCCCCAGCTCCGTGCCTCAGTTTCCCCGTGGTTGTGCTGACGCTGTTTGGAGATGCTGATAGGGCTGAGTGTTGGCAGCCGCGCCCACGGCAGCACTGCCATGGTGTCAGAGGGCAGTTCAGGAGCCCCCAGGGGACTGGCACCGCGGGAGAGCTCAGCCCACGGGACCACGCTGCCCACCCCTCGCCCATCGCAGGCAGTGCAGGCACCCGCCGGTGCGGCAGCCTGGCGTCGTCCCGGCGCCCTGGGCATCCGCATCAAAGGTGCGGTGTCCCGGCTGGTGAGCGCCGGCACGCCGGGCCCCGTGCCCTGCCCGGCGGGGAGGCAGCACACCCGGCCACCCACGGGCTCCCCGGGGAATGTGGGGGCTGCGTGTGGGTTCCTGCAGTGCGGGCTGGGCAGGGGGGCAAAGGTGGCATGTCCTTACCCAATCCTTGTGCCATGTGGGGAGGGACGGGGTGGGTGTCAGGCAGGTGGGGACAGGCCCAAGACACTGCTCTGTGCACCCCACATGTGGGTCCATGGGCCTGGTTTGAGGCAGAACTCTTTGGGGTTCACTCTCCTTTATAGCTGCAGGGTCCTGGGGTGTTACCTGTTGGGAGGCTGGGGGCAGCTGCCTCTGCCCAGGTGCCACTGAAAGCCCCGAGCAAATGCTCATCCACACGAAACCTCGAAGGGGACAGCAGTGCTGGAGTTGGGAATGTTGCCTGGGGATGCTCCCAGCCTGAGGAAAGGCCGATGGGTTCCTTGGTATGGCAGAACAGGCAGGCAGAGGGGATGAGGGCCATTGTGCAGGGGCTGTGTTTCTGAGCCTTATGTGCCCACAGAGCTCACACCTCCAGCTCACTGCTGATGGCTCCTCTGGATTTTTCCGCTCCTAATCAAATCACATCAGGTCGGATTTCCCTCCTCAGTCACCTTCCTGCCAGCTCAGTGGGGTGCAGTTGCAATCAGCCCTGCACCAGCATAGGCAATAGCAGGAGTCAGCGGCTCGAGCAGGTCCTTATCCACAGCCTGGGAGTGCCCAGGACCCTTCAGAGGGTTAAAGGTGACAGTGGGACAAGGAGTGCTGAGAGACTACTGTTGCCTGGGCACGTATCTGCCCGCTGGAAGGAGATCTGGGGCAGGCAGGACTTGATAGCCAGTTGAGTTTTGTCTGTCACTCACCAAACTCTGGATTTCATGTGCTCTGAAACAACAGCTCTCCTTTCCCTCCCTCCAGCCACTGCTGGTGCTGCCTGTGTGTCTGTCAGTGTGGGTCAGGAGGAGTTCTTTGCCCAGCCTGCAGCCAGCACAGGGGCTGCAGGATGTAGGGAGGTGTCCCAGATCCCTGCTGCCTCTCCTCGGTCCCCACTCAACCCATCTACCCAAGCCCATATACCAGCACTTGCCAGGCTGACAGGCTTGCAGGGCCAGGTGGAAACAGCCCCTGCACATCCCACCAGCAGATGTACAGGAGTCACAGGCAACAGGCTCACAGGCAACACTACACTGGGGACATGCTGCTTGTGTCAGGCAGCAGCTGCCTGTCCTCTGTCCCTTGTCAGATAAGGTGGTTGTGCTCCAAGCCAGGTGCAGCCGAAGCACCAAGAGGGTCCTTGGTAAGGTGCTGAGCCAGCCAGCATCAGCACCCTGCCCAGCAGCAGTGGGACTGGTGTCCTGCCCACCACAAGGTCCTGGTGGCGGATGGTCCTAGCTAGGAAGAGGGAAGTCAGCTCATGTGGCTCCTCTGGTCTTTGGATCCGAAGGGGTGAGCTGAGCTCTGCAGTGCCCAGCAGCCCTGCTGAACGGCCATGGGACCTTCCCCATGTCCTCAGAACATGGCGTAGTACTTCACTGCAGGATGCAGGTGCCAATATCCCTCACTTCTCTCACGATTTCACCCAAACTCATTGCACTGCTGCTGCCCCAAGTCTGGAAGTGCCCTCTTGGAATCACCGGTGGGTACAGGGCTCTTCCAGCCTAAACATGACGGGGAATAAAGGGCACAAGTGTGCTTTTAAATAGCCCATCAAGGACAGGCTCTCCCAGGAGGAATGCTCTGGCTGGCCCGGTGGAACATGCCTGTGGCCAGGGGCATGGGGTGACAGCTGGGCAGGGATGGCTGCCCACCAGGAGGTCAGGTCAAGGTTAGGCATCGCCCCAGCTGGGCACCAGGGTGCCATGGCTTGGCACCACAGAGGCAGAGCCATGCAAGGGGGAGGGAAACACATTCCAGGCCGGGGTTTTGCCATGCCCAGGGCTGATCTGAGAGGTGGCAGCAGAGCCAGGCTGCCTGCAACCTGCCCACCAGCCTGCAAGGAATTTGGCACCAGCACAGCCTGGCTGCCAGAGCAGCCTCTGTGGCAGCTCCTGTTGCACTCCTGTCCACGCTGATTCATATCCTGGACGTGCAGGCATTTGGACAGCATCCACCTGCGGGGTGTGACAGTGCATGGCCGTGTCCTCAGGGCACGGGGCGCCAGCCCAGCCGCGTGCCAGAGAGCGGCACAGTGGCAGCTGAGAGCCTGCTCTCCCCTGCTTTGTGGGGCGTACTGGTCCCTGGGGACACGGGCTGGGGGGCCACAAAGCACATCTCCAGGTGGAGACACCTGGATTGCAGGAGGATGGCTGTACCCAGATGTCGATGTGCCCGATGGCTCTGCTGGGGCACCCAGGAAGCAGAGGGGTGCGAGAGGAAAGCAGCTACCAGGGAAGCCCCAAGCCCAGGCTCCCAAACCCAGACCATCCCCTCACCACAGAAGTGCAGAATAGGAGTAGGGGAGCAACAGGGCTGTGGAGGGCAGGGAAGGAGAGGAGGGGGGGGACCCAGCAGGAGCAGGGTGGCTGCCATGGGCTGAAGGGCACAGCCAGCCTAAGTGGGGCTGCGATTGCAGGCATGGCGCTGGAGATCACCCCCTCTGCGAGGCTGAGCTGGCTCTGAGCAGAGCCAGCCTGTGCTGCACTGTTCCCAGGCCCATAAGGAGCAGCCCTTGCCCCCAGAAGCCTTCGCTGGCCACTCGTGCACCAACCGTGGCCAGCATGGCCTGAGGGAGGGCTGAGCCCCGCGGAGAGTGGCCCTGGGGCTGCGAAGCAGGAGTGGAGGTGTGAGCAGCAGTGCTCGCTCCAGACTGGTGCAGCTGGCACCTGAATTGTCTAATAAAGTGTGAAATTGCTTTCATGCTCTGCTACCTTTGCTGAGATGGACCGTCATTATGGCCCCCCCCTTCCCGGCCCGCAGCCGGCTGCTGCCGATGTCCTGCTGTCGCAGTGCTGCCAGATGAGCCCTGGGCTGGAGCTGTGCCTGGCACAGCCCCGCAGGACCACTGTGCTGGGGGCTTCCCATAGTCCCTCCATCCCCTCCCCTCTCTCTCAGCCCCTCCATTGTGCCCACCGCATGTAAAAGCACAAGCTGCTGCCGCTGCATCACCCTGGATGAGAGGAGATCTCTCCCGTGGGACTGGGGGCTGCCCCCCCACTTCCTCACCCCTATCAGATGCCCTTGGCGTGCGGGGATCAGTCAGGTTCGAGCCCTGCCCTGGGCTGTACCGCTGCCAAAGCCCTGCCCTTGCCCATCAGATATAGCCCTCGAGGAGATAGGGCTCCATCCGGAGATAGGTCTCCATCGGGCTGTGCCAGGAGCCGCCCTGGACCCTCGCTGAGGCAGCAGAGAGCTCCCACCTTGGCAGGGACAGAGGGGCAGCCTGGTTCCCCCTCACCGCTGGGTGACTAATTGCTGCTGAACCACCTGGATGTGCACAGAAACTGTTCTCGAGCTCTAATAACAATAATCAATCATCCTGCTCTGGGCAGGGGTTGTGGGAGGTTTTCCAGGGCTGAGGAGCTGGCGGGGCTGGCGGGGGGATTGTGGCGCCAGTGGTGGAGCTCCCCTGAGGGGACACGGAAGTCTCAGCTCCGGTGGTGGCTTTCCTTCTGCACCGCCCGCTGGGAGGGCAATCCATACCCAGGTACGTCCTAGTGCTGGTGGTCCTGGGTCTGTGCGAGCTGTGATTTTGGAGGGAAGACCAGCTGGGAGCCCAGGTTGGGCATGGGGCACAGGTTGCTCCCTGCTCCAGAGCATCCTGCGAGTTCCTGTGCCAAAGGGGCAAACATGAGTGCCATGGAGCTGCTGAGTGAGACCAGTCTGGGATTTCTGCAGGGATCAAGATACTTTGCCCCAGGGAAACAGTGCCACATTCTCCCAGCCACTGATAAAGTTAAACCCTTGATCTGGTTAAAGATTTAGCCCACAAGGCAAGCCTGGGTAGGACAGCAATGCTTTTAGTGCCACCGGCTTGGTGACACTTGCCCAGGGGTCTGGCCCCACTGCTTCCCAGCTGTGGCTCAGCTCGGCTGTTGGAGCACATTCCTGCAGCCAAACCCCCCTATCAGATCACACTCCCAGAGCCAGACCCCACTCTTAGAGCACATCCTGGCAACTAGACCCCACTGTCAGAGCACATCCTGGCAGCCAGGCCCCACTATCCCTGGGCTGCGTTCAGGCTTCTGCATGAGGAATGGAGCTGGAGCATCCCCAGAGGCGGAGCTGAGGCTGGGAAGGCAGATGGCACACGGCCAGGGAGAGGAGCATCTCACCTGAAGCTGCCCTTTTTTTGGTGTGACCTTATAACCCAAGTCCCACGCCGCCTGCACTGGCCACAGTGCCACCCACCGGGGGGAGGCTTCACACCTTTGGGAAGCCAGCCGGGTCCTGACATGAGTCAGCTGGAACAGCCAGGCAACACTATCCATCATAAATAGCTCATCCAGTCCCTGCCCCCTGCCCCTGCCCCACCATGACCTGGGGGACCCCAGGCAGGATCTCAAGCTGGTGGTCCTGAGGCAATGCAGCCTTTCCCCTGGGGCCTCCTTGGCCCCATGGCACAAAGGCTTCATCTGCTGTTGCAGCAAAAGGCAGATCCCTGAGGGCTTGTCTTGTCCCCAGAGTCGCTCTGCTGACTGGAGAGCACTTCAGGGCTTTCCAGAGGTCACAAGAGGTAAGGAATGAGCATGGTGGGGAGGAGGTTCTGAGTATGCCTTCCCTCAGCCTTCCCTCCAGCCCCTGTGACAGCTGCCCTGTCCTGTTGTCCAGCCTGGCAAAGGGGATAGATACCCATGGCCACAGCTCCCCTCAAATGGCCCACCAACTCAGAGTCAAGAGCCATTCCAAAGCTCTCTACTCACATCAGGCACGTGAGGCAGAAAGGCTGCCTCATTCCCACCTCATGTCCCCACCGCCAGAGCCATCCCATAGAATCATGGAATCATAGAATGGCCTGAGTTGGAAGGAAGCTTAAAGATCATCTACCTCCAACCCTCTGCCATGATCAGAAACACCTTCCACCAGACCAGGTTACTCCAAGCCCCATCTAACCTGGCCTTGAACACTTCCAGGAAGGGGGTAGCCACAGCTTCTCTGGGCAACCTGTGCCAGTGCCTCACCACCAGGGAAGAATTTCTTCTTAATAGGTAATCTAACTCTACTCTCCTTCAGTTTGAAACCATTCTCCCTTGTTCTGTCACTACTGGAGAAAACCGGTCACTGGGAGCAGCCAGGCGAGTGCACTCTAACCCAGCAGCATTCCCAAGCCCTCCTTCATTAGCATTCCTCCTCTCCCAGCCTGCACAGCCTGTTCCCAACGCCCCTAGTGTTAATTGAATTACTTCCCCCAGAACTGCCAATGCTTTAGGGACTCTGAGCATCTGCATACACCACGGGCAGCCTGCTCCGTGCCGGCTCAGCCCTTCCCATGGGATGAGCCAGCTGCGGGGAAGAAAAATAGATCCAGCAATGGCAGGTCCAGGTTGGTGTGAAGGTGCAAATAGTTCCATTGAAAAGACCCATGGAATGAAGGCAATGGAGTCAAAGTGCAAATCAGGAGCCCCAAGGTTTGTGGAAGACCCCCGGTAATGTCTGTAAGCATCCAGAGGGGCTGGAAAATACCCTGCTGCCGCTCAAGCCTTTGCTGTGCCGGCTGCTGGGCAGTCCATGCAGTAATCAAGCCATCAACTCAAGGCTGTTCCTGCATCTCTACCCAAAGGAGAGGATTTGTGGGTCCAAAATTTGCCTTCTTTGGGCTGTGCCCAGCTATAGGTACAAGCTGCAGACGCAAAGCCTCTTGTGTGCCTGCCGCATCCTGGCTGGGATTTACCTAAAACAGCCCCGGGGAGGAACGGCTGGGCGGGGATGGAGGGGGAAAGGGAGGGAGGCTGCCTGGTGTTTGTTTTTACTAATGAAGCCCCATAATCAAATCATTTCAATTTTAATTGTAAAGCCAGCAGGCAGATTTCTATCTCCAGATGGGACGTGATAGGAATAGTCGAAGGCTGGGCACGTTCTGCTGTTCACCTTAACACTTGGAGCAAGGCAGATGGGACCAGCTCTGGGGAAGCTCACACCCTGCCTGGGAAGAGCCTGGACCCCCAGGATGAGGATTTGAGGTGGGATCAGACCCAAAGCTTCTTCTGCTTCTTTGGCCCAGGAAAGCTAACCCCATGGAGGATGGACTTCACCGTACCCAGATCTGAGCAGGGGAGGCAGGAGTCCTTTTCCCTGCTTTTTATCTCCCAGCTCTGCCAGGATACATGAAATCTATTTGTGGCTTCCACTTGCTGTCTCATTTTTTGGGTGCTTGGACTTTGGGAAAAGAGAAAATAAAGAAACTGGGTCATTTTCTATTTATTTGGAAGAACTGAGATGTTAACCCTCCAGATGCAGAGAGCTCTGCTCACGTCTCTGTGGGACTGACAAACTTGGAAGCAAGGGATGGGGAGAGGAGAAACCTCCTCATCATCAAAGAAAATGTGCCTTTTGCCCTTCTTTAGTCTGGGGGGAACTGGGTGCAGTTGGGTTGGGATTGCCCTCCCAATCTAAACCCTTTCACTCAGCCAAAACACATCCTGTTTGTTTCTCATGATGGAGAAATGGAGCCAGGAGCAGCTTGGTTGCTCTGGGACTGATTAACTCCCCCAAGCTGGGGGCATTCCCAGCTGCCTACCAGGCCTCAGCACTCACCTAGGGACAAGGGGTGGGCATAGAGGTTTCAGCTTGGGATGTTGGGAAGGGGAATGTCTCCCATCCTCCCCATCAGAGTGTTTTGTTCCTCCCAGAACAGGATGGCGGGGAGGGTACAGCATGATCCGGGCAGGTCACACCAAGTATAGAATACCTTGTGCTTCTGTGCCTTCACCACAGCCATAAAGGGGCAGAGCCCATCTCTTATCAGGGTGGCTGCTGCTGCTGCTTTCACCACCCTGAGCTGCTGCCCTCTCTGTGCCCATGGTCCTGCTCCCAGAGTTGACAGCATTTCTGGAATCCCCTGGAAGGGATCCACGTGGGGCATGCCAGGCACCGAGCAGCCACCAGCATCCCTCTGGCTGGGCCTCTTTGCTCTTATCAGCTCTCTCTTTCTGTGCCAGAGTCATCAGGGACAAGAGCATCAAATCAGAAATAAAGTCATTAACTCACTAAGCAAATACAGATGAAAACCTCACTTTATTTTTTGAAATCGGACCCTGGCTCCTGGTGGCTTTACATGGCACCTCTCCTCTGCCAGCCTTCCCTCGGCCAGGTTTGTTCCAGCCCCACACACATCCTGGGGTGAGGAGAGGAGGGAGACACAGGCATTCACCCCACAGGGCTTAGCTTGGCCCCGAGCAGCCCAGATACTTGCCATTGGTCTGGGTGTCCTGCTGGGATGCAGTAGCCCTGTGCCTGGTGCTGATGGGTTCCAGATTCATGAACTGGGCACATCCAGCAGGAGCGATGTGTCCCTCCCATCCCCCTGTGGCACCCATCCCTCCTGCCAGCACAGCACCCTGTGCCCGGGGCTCAGCACATCCCTGGAGCTCGTGCCTCCCACGTGGCTGCAGCTGGCACATCCCCATCCCAGCCAATCCGTGATTTCGCTCTTCTCCCACTTTTTTTTTTTTTTCCCCCATGTACAAATGGGAATTAAATTGAGGCCACTAAACTCATTTGCGCTCGCAGCCGTAATGGGGCTGCAGGCAGCATTTCACCACCAGCTCTTCAGAGCAGCTGCCAGTCTCTGCCTGGGAGCTGCTGTGTGCTGGCTCCTGTTGCTGGGCCCGGCGTGTTGCTGCCTGCTCATGGCTGGGCCCCCACAGCAAGGCAGGGCTGGGGTTAAACCCAACCAGCAATTTCTTCCTCATGTGAGCTGTGCTTGGGGCCAAAAGGCTCCACTGAGCTACTGCTCAGGCTCCTATGGCTACATCTGGCCTGAAGCTCCATCCCGCTGGGTTCTCCCTGTGTCCCAGGGTGCACACCAGCCTGTGCCCCTGCCCTGGGGAGTTCTCCCACTGAAGCCGTGCTGGAGACAGGCTGGGTGGCCACCCCCACAGCACAGCTCAGCCTCAGGGGACCAGGCACCATCACGAGGAAATGGGAATGAGCTGGAGCCAGGGAGGCAGCTGTGGGGCACTGGGAACCGGTGGGGGTGCCAGTCAGCATGGTGGTTCCGAGAGAGAGCACCTGGGTGATCCTACACGACCCACTGCACCAGAGCAGGGAGGAGGCACCTTGAGGGGCTGAAGCTCTGGTGGATACAGACCCCCAGCTGCTGCCCCACCAGGGCTTGCTGCTTATTTTTGTCAGGCAGGAGGAGGAGGAGGAGGAAGGATGCTGGTCATGGGCGAACTTGCTGGCAGACCTGCTCCCATGCCACCCAGGGAAAAAGTCCCTGAAAGGGCCTGTGGACAGCAAAGGAGGGCAGACATGAGTGTGCTGGGAGGGAACAGCTGCTGGGAATTTAAATGACTGCCCGTGAATGCTGGTTTTGTTTTGTCCCAGCCATGGCTGTGCTCTGCTTTGGCCAGGCAGCATTCAAATCCCATCGTTCGTGGGGCTCTCCGGATAAAGCTGGTTTGGAACCCAAGCTTGAGAGGAGCCCTGTCCCTGCCCAGCAGAGAAACAAGGGGAGCCAGCCAGAGCAGGCAGAGTCACAGCAGTAGGGATGGGCAGGGGTTGGGATGGGCTCTTCCTGGGGCCTCCAGTCAAGCTTTGTTCCCATCTGCCAAAAGGAAGAGCGATGGAAGAAGAGATGCTCAGGAAGTGAGCGAGGTGTGCTTCCTGCTTGCCTCCTGTATACTTCCTGCTTCCCCTGCCTGATGGGACACTGCTGTGGGAATAGAGGCAGACTTTTCCATGGACTGCCTCAGGATAAAGATTCCAGCCAGCTTGGGATATGGAATGCTGCCCCATGACTCTCCACAGCTCCCTGGGCAAATGGGGATGCCACTAGGCACCGTGGTTTATGGCCTCAGTCATGCTCTGCCTTGGTGCATGCTGCCGGATCCATGCCCTGAAAATCTAGTCTCATATGGATAAACAGGATTTCTTATTACTGTTGCTAATATGATATCAGCACATTGCAACACAGATATTTTAATAATACATAGTTCTTTTAATGAAGGGACTTAATAAACTAATTTGCTTCCCAACATTTGTATATGTCATATTTGCTCATTTATTCATGTAGTAAATGAAATTAAAGTTACTAAACATTTAGAAAATTATGAGTATACTGAAGAAGTGCACCTGTATATTAAAATAAAAAGCAGGAGCTGCTTTCCCTGGCACAGAGGCTGCCCAAGCCACATGCTGCCAGCTGCTTCCTCCCCTGCCCATGGAGCAGCACAGCTGGAGGGGAGCACAGCCAGGCACTGCCAGACCCCATTCCCAGGGATGCTGACAGTTGTGACAACCACTGCATTTTTATTTTTACCATCACGGCAATGTCGCTCTGTAGATCAGCTTTTATTAAAAATAAATAATGCTTTTAAAGCTGATGCTGGGGCACCAAACTGTGACAAAGGCCAGGGAGGCGGTGCTGAGGATGATTAATGTGATTTTTCCAGCAAAATACTATAGCAATTCTCTCTCCCATGTCAAGGGCTCTGCTGAGGGGTGTGGGAAGGACAAAGGCACTCAGTGCCTCTAGCAGCCCAGTACCTGGTCTGCAGGGGCACAGCCCACCCTGGTGAGAGACCTGGCTGTGGCCTCACATGCTCCCAGGCCAGGCTTTGGTGGGCACGTGTCAGGCAAAGACAGGAGGCTGAGGCACAGAGTCCTCCACAGGGACTGGGCTGCAGCTGCTGCCCAGGTGGGACAGCCCCAGCTGTAAACCCCTGCCATGATCCAGGCTTGAGGCTGGAGGGCTGGAGCCCTTGCTTGGAGCTTATCCAAGATCTGCTAAACCCCTGAGGTTTCCCCCTCTTCCCGCTCACAGCAACCAGAGGGAAAAGTAATAAGCAAAATCTTAGGCACACATTTTGGGGATTCAAAAACCTCACTCTCTGAGCGCAGCTTGACGGGGGATGGCGGGCACGCGATGTGCAGAACGAGAGACAGAGCCGCTGACCCACGGGGCTTGCAGTTAGTTATCCGCTCCATCAGAGAAGGGGGAAGGCGCTGCCGCGCATTGCTGCGCTCCTTTTATCCTGGTTCCCTCCCCTGCCTTTCCAGGCCAGAGCATTTTTCAAACTCTGCTTTATCCCATCCCTGCTGCTTCTTTTCTAGCGCTACCAGCACCGCTAATAATAACGGCTCTAAATCCTGCCCGGCTGGCGCGGAGCCGCTGCGACGGCCGCTGTGCAGCGCGGCCGCATCGCCCCCTGATCTGCGGCCGGGCTGGGGCTGTGCCTGCGCCCTTAAATACATGGAACGCGTGGGCAATGCCACACCGCTCTCTCCTCCCCCCAGTTGTGCAATTCGGGTGTTCGGATGCAATATCCAACCCCCCTGGCTCGCCGCGCTTGGGAATCTCGTGCCCGTCCCTGTGGCAGGCGGAGGAGCGAGGCGGCTGTGTTCCTTACCTCTCCGCGGAGCTGGGGGTGCGGAGAGAGAGCTGGAAATAGCCCTGGCTGACACAGATACCTGTGCGGAACAGCAGGGGCCTGCACTTGCCGTGGTAATTGCATACTGCATGGAGATGAGTCACCCGGAGCCCGCTCCGGCGGGCAGCACGCGGCCGCCCTGCCTCCCGCACGGTGCGGGCAGCACTCACCGTGCTCAAACGGGCACCCGTTGCCTGGGAAATTGATACCCCCCCCCCCACCCCAACAATCCCTGGGAAGGGGATTGCTAAAGCACAAGGCAAGGGGAGAGGGGAGAGGATGGGAATGAGAGCATCTTGCAGCTTTTTAAGCTCTCGAGATGCTTTCAAGTGCCAGGAAGACTGTGTGAGCTGTGATTTGCTGCATTATTTCTGTTGCCATCCCCACACGGGGAGCTCCTGTGTGCAGAAGAGCTGCTCTCAGCAAGTCAGCATCCATGCACTGCCTGGGCTGGGGAGGCTGAGCCCCCCAGCTGACATCACCCCCAAGGGATGAGGGACCACCCTGGGATTAGCCCTCAGCAGTTCCCAGGGTCTCTGGGATGGGCCACCCTTACCCCTTACATGGTACAACTGCAACCGGAGAAACTAGAGACAGATGTGATGTGTTTGCTCACCCTGACCTCCTCAGCCACGGCAAGAAAACCCCATCAGGAGAGCTCTCCTCCCTCCTCATCCCCCTTCCCACAGTGTGGGACTCAGGGGCTGCCTTGCTGCTGGAGATTGCACTGTCAGGAGATTAATAAATAATTAGCCAGCAAACTTCCACCAGGGAGCTTCGTTTCTTCTCCTGCAGTGGTGCCGCCTGTTCAGAGAGCAAAAATGAGGGGAGAGCTGCTATTCCTGGGAAGAGGGGCTGGAGGGGGTGGCATTTTCCCTGCCAGACTGGTGGCTCCCCAAGCTCCTCCACAGCTGACTTCACGTACCGAAGGGATACAGGGAGGAGGAGGAATAGGTAAAATCAATGAGAACCTATTTGGTGGGATAAAAGAACGTGGGTTTATTTATAGTGCTGGCTGGAGCTGAAGTGTCTCCTGCCCAGAGACACAGTGCTGAGGTGCTGTGGAGCAGCAGAGTGGTGTCTGCACAGGGCTGGGAGATGCACCAGTGCCTGCTGCAGCCCAGCATCCAGCCCCACTGAGCCTCCAGACCCCCACTCCCCAAAGTCCCACGGGTGGCTTTGTTCACCAGCCTGCCAAAGGGGGAGAACACCTGTGAAGGAGTTTCTGCTTTAACACCAGTGCCTGTGATCAGGAGGTGCCAGGGCCTGACCACCAGCCCCTTCCCAACACTGTGCCCAGCCAGGGGTGCAGTAGCTGGGGACAGTGATGCCCAGTTACCATGGGAGATGCTCAGAGGAGAGCTGGTGAGGGGAGCAAGGGTGGTGAGGAGAGGATGCTGCAGGATGAGGACCCAGGGACAGGCAGAGCCAGCCTGGCAGACTGGCAGTCATGAGACAGGGAGATGCCCACAAACATCCCTGCCAGCAACGGTTGCTTGAGGAACAGTAAGTCCTTGCTCAGCAGTGCTGGACATTCAAAGCGTCTCCCTTCACTGCTCACCCCCTTGGACAGCTCTGCTGGTGCAGGGGGATCAGGACCTGCTCTGGTGATCATGGCATGTCTCCAGGATGAGGCAGTTCAACAGAAAGAGGAAGAGATGCACCCAGACTCTGAGCAGCTCCTAGAGAGAGGCAGGAGGAGTCGCCCTGCACAGAGCCAGTGTGAGCAGAGGAGGATGAGGTCAGACTGGGTCTCAGCCAGCCTTCCCCTGCCCCTCACTTCTCCCAGGGAGCAGAGCAGAGGAGTAGCTGGCAGCAGGATGATGGGAACAGAGGAGATACCCCAACTCCTGATGCTGCCCTGCCAGGCAGGGATGGGCAGTGAAGAGAGCCCAAGCAGTACCACCAGGACCAGAGGCAGCTTGACAGGCAGGGATGAGGCAGGTGGGCCAGCAAGAGGCCAGTGGGGTGACATGGATGGGCTGTGACAGACACTGTCAGTGCAGTGTGAGAGCCACCAGTGCTGTGGGAAAGCAGAGTTCAGCCAGAGTGAGGGAGTAAGCACGAGGGACACGTGCCATATGGTGCAGCTCCCTGCGGTCTCCACCCGGCGATGGTGGCTGGTGCCGGTGTGCCAGGCTGGCCCTGGGGCAGCACGTGGGGACAGTGCCACCAAAACAGCTTGGGCTCCATGGTGGGATGTCAGGCACTGCAGAAAGAGCAGGGCAAGGTCTCTGACAGCACGTTCCTTCTCCTAGATGAAGTGAGGTACAGGATGAGCTGAGTGCCCTGGGCTGCTGCCAGGCTCTCGTCCCCAGGCAGAAGGGGCCGGCTGGCCCCGCTGTGCTGGAGCAGCTTGGGGAGGAGGACAGGCTGCTTCAGCTGCTGCGGGTGTGCTGCTTCCATGGACAAATGAGTCACTGAAAACGCCATAAGGAGTCAATGGGCATCCTGGTCTCCTGCTCAGCCCACACAGCTGGTGGGAAGCATGAGCCATCGCGCAAGAGCCTTCCCAACCCTCCACTGCGCTGCCTGGCCTCTGCCGTTTGCTCTGGGAAATTCCCATCTGTTTCACAGTGCATCCACAGCCCTCTTCTTGCTCCTTTGCCGTCACATTTCTCTCTTCATATGTTTTCTCTGCAATAACTGCGAGGTTTTAGCTCCACAGCATGCGCAAGGCTGCAGTTTTGAAGAGGAGCAGGCTGCAGGATCAGGCAGGCTGGAGCCCTGTACATCGCCCTGAGTGGGCCCTCAGTGCCGGCCATGGGCTCCTCTGACAGAGCTGGAGCAGCCCAAGGGCCTGTCTCTGCTCCAGGGAAAGAGCTGCAGCAAGCTTGGCTGGTGGCACAGGGTGAGGAGGGAGCCTCTGCCAGGTACACTTGAGAGAGGGGACTGGGGATCTCTGCCACAGCACAGACACAGTGTCCATGGTTTCCATGTGTGCCTGCATGAGGGGCTTTGCTGGCACAGTGAAATATTGCTCCTCAATGACACCCAGGGATGATGAAGAAGGAACAGCTACCTCTGAATTAGCACAGCCTCAGCCCTGCTCCCTGGACAAGCTGGATCTCAGAGCCAGGAGCTCAGCCAGCACCCACTGGTCCTCTAAAGCCACTCTTTTGTCTCCCAGGTCCGCTCCAGCTCCAGAGGCTGTTTCCTCAGCCATGTGGCAAAGAGGACATCAGACTAAGAGTGGAGAGGCAGTTTCCACCTGCGCTTGTAGGGAGAAAGAGGCCATGTCACCCAGTGGAGCATTTCCAGAGGTTCAGTCCTGGCTGACCATTAAGCATAACAGAGCCCTCACGTTACAAACTGAGGAGAAGAAGGAGGAGGAGGAGGAGGAAGCAGGAGCTTCCAGGTGAACATGGCTAATCAGGAGCCACCGGACATAGAAACCATGGAAGAAAAGTGACACTATGTCCCTGTGCTCAGTGACTTCAGGTGAAGGATAAGGCTGAGCTGAGTACCAAGCGGGGCTGAGGGGAAGGAAAAGCAGAGCTTGTGGAACGGAGCCAAGCACAGAAACTCAGTGAAACCCAGGGCATGACACTGCCAACCACTCCTGCCCCGTGGGGAGTGGGGCCCCAGTGAGCAGCCCACATGAATGAAGATTGTTTTAGGGGAAGGCTCTGGGAGAGCCTCAGGGACACCTTCCCCTTCGGCTGCCCCCAGCTTACCCAGCTGCTGACTCAGAGATCTCCTGCCAGCACAGAGCGCCTTTTCCCCGCGTCCCCAGCGAGTGGCCACCACACAAATCCCTCTTGGGGCTGCATTTGATTTTAGTGCCAAGGAGAAAGTGTCACGTGGCGGGGGGCTGGAGAGGACCCACCAGAGGCTGGGAATGTTGTCACCCAGAGGAGCCCCATTTGCCGCTGCCTCTCACTGCCTGGTCCTTACCACATTTTGCCATCCACAAACAGAGGCAGCTGCAACGTGAGAGCGAAGGCGGGAGGTTGCCTGGCGCGGGGTGTCTCCTGCCCAGCCGCCACTCATTGGCTCCTGCCCTGTCCCACGCTTGGCCTTTGGCAGGCTAAGGGTACCTTCAAACCCTGTCCCCTCCTGACCGCTGGCCCAATGACATTACTCACTCGCTGTTGTTTTGAAAGGACATTTCCAAGCTTTTCCTGTTATATTTTACCTTGGTAATATTATCCCCAGCCCCTCCAGGCTTAGCATCGAGTTGCTGCAGCGCCGGCTCAGTGTCATGGGGCACTCCAGCTCAGCCTGGGCTGGCAGGCGAGGGTGGGCACAGGGGCTTATTTCAACTCGACTGTGGCTGACACCTCTATGAGTACATAAATACAGAGAGCAGCAAAAGTTGGAGCTCTGGCAGCTCCCCTGCTCGCAGAGCTCAGGGTCTGCTTTAGGAGGAAAGCTGAGAGCACATGGCAAAGCTGCCCGGTAAGCCTGTGAGCAGAGCAGGACATGCCCACAGGGAATATGATGTCCCATTCACACCATAGCACTCAAGTGCTGTGAATCAGACACCATCTCTACCCACCACGGGTGTTTCTGAGGCTGCCACATGACTGACTTCTAAGGAGGTGGAGACAACACCAGTTATAACATCTTGTCCTCCTTCGCTTCTCTCCTGGTGCTTTCGAAGCCCTTTTTATGAGTGTTATTCAACCAACCCTCCCAGAAGTTCCAGGGCACAGGGAAGTGATGTTATCTCCAT
This sequence comes from Platyrinchus mystaceus, assembly GCA_035041135.1. Classification (NCBI taxonomy): domain Eukaryota; kingdom Metazoa; phylum Chordata; class Aves; order Passeriformes; family Tyrannidae; genus Platyrinchus; species Platyrinchus mystaceus. Next base: position 16,483,201 of record JAWWLV010000030.1, read on the forward strand.
TCTGTGGGTGAAAAAAAACCCCAAAAGGCACAGAAAAACACCTGGACTGTGCAAAAATCCAGAGCAGTCAGGAGCTGAAGCTGGGCATGTTAACATAAGCCTGCAGCCACGTGAGCAACTGTGCTTCGTCCTCCGGCATCCCACTGAAACCCAGAAGCAGTGGCAAGTCCACTCCTCCAAGATGCCCCCATTTCACTCCATCTCTGCTGTCCTCTCTCTCCCTCTCTGCACAAGGGCAGCCTGACCCCCAGTGTCCCATCCAGTTTTTCTCACAGGGCTGGAAGAAGCCCTAACCCATCTCTGTCCAGAGGAAAAACGGAGCAGCACAGGCTGGGCTTTGCTTTCCTCACGCTCTTCAGTGCCGGGGGTTGCCTGGGCGAGCTGCATCCTGTGGGTGGCTGCTGCCAGGGTGGGCGTCCTGCAGGTTGTGACTGCTGGAGACTGGGAATGGCTCATCTCTTTGGGTCAGAAAGCAAGGGAAGAGAAACTGTGCTTGCACAAAGACCAGAAGGAAAAAGGTATTTCTAAAATACACAGCTATGCATAACTTGATTTTAGAATGAACATTCACAAGTAGTTCCCACGATTATTATCCCCCTTCCTATTTGAGTACAGCTGGTTTAAAGGAAATCACAAGATACTCAAGTGAGAACCTCGTCTTTTGTTCAACAAATTTATCCCAAAAGACTTCTTTAATGGTGAGGCCTTCCAATCTTTCTTTTTTCCCCTGATGGGACAAACATCCCTCCAGTTCTCAGCTCATCTTCGTCACTCAGTCACCTTCATCACTTGCATATTCTGCAAAGGAGGGAGGGGGGGATCAGGTCAGCAGAGTCAACTGGGAATTTGAGTTTTAGCCTGCATGGAACTACACGTGCCAGAGCAAGGCAATTTCCTTCCCTGGCCCCTCTGTGCCAGCACTGTGCTCTGTGCTGTGCCTGCTGTGAGCTGCAGCTGTGAATCCTGGAAGTGCATTTCTGGGCCCAGACCTCTCACCCACGGAAAGAGAAGTTTCATTGCTGGCAGGGCAGCTGGAAAAGCACCTTGAGTAACTTTTTGGCACTTCTTAACAGTAATTAGTAATAGAGTGCACAGCAATGAGGAAGAGTCGCTTTGTCCCATCCTGGCAGCCAAACAGCCCTGGCCCCCAGCTCTCACCAGTATGACAAAACACACACTGTGGATATCTCCCTTTGGTGCAAGGCTTGGGATCATTAGGGAAAACCCAGTGCTGCTACATTGCATGGTGTTCACAGCATGTCGGGAACCAAAGGGAGGCCAAAGGGAGTTAAAGACTGCCTTTGGAACAACAGCAAGGTGAGAACGTGGACAGGCAGTGGGCCTTTCCTGCAAGAGGAAGAAGCGCCGTCTGTTCACCTTCCAGAGTCTGATGCAGAACTCCCCACCCAGATCCCTCCACTTCCTTTTGCTCCATCAGCTCTTTACAGTGACCCTGCAGGCCTGTCTGGACTGTCTGAGGGGATTCAAGTACTGGAGCCATTAGGCTGCAGGTGTTGCCACTCAGTTGTGTATCAGCTAATTCAGGCTGCAGTGCCAAGCCCTGCTCTTTCCCACATAATTGCCACGGGTAAGTAAATAGAACATTCATGAGATTTTTCGTCCCGTCATTAATTATTTCTGAAAGGGCTTTTAGTATACGCCTCAAAACCCCAGACAGAAAGATGACGTGCGTGACATCAAGATGCTCACAGCAGCAGCAGGATGAGCACTGAGATGAAAACACGGGAAATCTGAAGATCTTTCACTCCTTGTTACTCTTTGCTCTCAGTCACCTGGCCCCACTTCAGTGCAGACTCACCAGGCCTGGAAGTGACCCTCAGCCCAGTACGTTGCTCTCAGGGTTTAGGTACCTCAGCATGGGGTGATCTGGGGGCTGTTGAGAGGTGCCTGGTGGTGCTGTGAGCCCACACTTTTAAGAGCTGGTACCTTAAAGGTGTGCACAGAGGTGCTTAAATTGGGTTCCCTGGCTGGATGTGTGTCCCTGGGGAAGGTGCTTGTGTCCCATGCATGGCTGCAAGCCCCCCAGGGCACTCTGTAGCTGCAGATGTGTGTCCACCCAACCCACTAAGCCTGGATGTGACCCCCAGCCCAACACTCAGGCTGGGTATTAAATTCAGGGTTTATTTATCTCAATTTGAGGTGATCTGAGAAGGGCCTGGTGGTGTTGGGTGACCCCACTTTTAAGATGTGTATAGCGTTGCTTAAAGTAGGTTCCCTGGGGAAGTGTGCGTCCCTGGGGAAGGTGCTTGCACCCTATCTATGTCTGCAAGAACCATGGGGCACTCTGCAACCTTGGGTGAACCCCCAGAGAGCCTGGATGTGACACCCCAGTGTGACACACTGCACCCAGCGTTCATATATCTCAACCCGGCGTGACCTTGGGGCCGTGGAGTGGCATCTGGTGATACTGGCAGCTCCTGGGTATCCCCAGTTTTAAGGGCTGGCACTTCTAAGGGGTGCGTATGGCATTGCCTAAAGTGAGTTCCCTGGATGGGTGTCTGTCCCGGGGGAAGGTGCTTGAGCCCCACGCGTGTCTGCAAGAGCCACACATCACTCTCCAACCGTGGGAGAACCCAGAGCCTGGGTGTGACCCCTCCCGTCTGACATGCTGCACCCGGTGATGCTGGCAGCCCCTGGGTCCATCTGCTTCCAAGGGCTGGCACTCTAAGGTGTGCATGGCATCGCTTACAGGGGGTTCCCTGGGGAAGCCTGGATGTGACCCTCCCAGCCTGACACGCTGCACCCAGCGCTTACATCTCTCTCAACTCGGAGTGACCTGGAGAGTGCGGAGCGGCACCCGGTCGTGCTGGGCACTCCCACTTTTGAACGCTGTCGCTTCCAAGGGACACACACACAGCGGTGCTCGGAGCGGGTGCGCGCCCCGCGGGACGGTGCTGGTGCCCCACGCGTGTGCGCAAACCCCACGGGGCGCTCAGCACCCCGCTCCCCGGCGCTGCCCTCCCCGTGCCCGGCTCCCGCAGCCGGCGGGCGGGGGCTGCGGGCGCTCCGCCCCGGCGCTCCCCGCCCCGCCGGCCGCCCGGCTCCCGCCGCCGCGCCTGCTGCATGCTCGGTGCCGCCTCAGCCCCAGCCGGAGGTGGTGGAAGATGGCGGAGCCGGGGCCGGATTGCAGCTCTCTGCTTGATGAGGATCTTTCCTCCTTCGTCTTCAGTTACCTCGCTGACAGCCAGGTAGGGAGCGCGCCGGGGGTGCTCTGCTGGACGGGGCCCCAGCGCGCTGCAACTGGACGGGGGGGGGGGGAAGCCGGCAGACCCCCCCCGTCTCTTCCCGGGCACCTGGAGGAAGAGCTGGTTCTGCCGGAGCGGGGGATGCGGGGAATGGCTCTTCCGCGGGGTGCCCCAAGGGTCTGCGGGGGTCCCGTTTGCTCCGCGGGTGCGGAGCCCTGCCGCCCACCCGCGGTTCCCTGCGCGCCCCTCCCCGCGGCTTTCCCCGCAGCCCCGCCGGCGCTTTCAGCACCACTCGCACGTGGACTCCCGCCCCCCCCCGCCATCTGCAGGGAATTTGGGGGTGAAGGGGGGAGAAGTCGGTGGGTTGATGGGTTTCGGCACAGACAGCCCCCCCCCTCGTTTGTTACAGCCCCCCCAAAGGAGGGGAGGGGGCGGCGCGGTGCAAGCGGCGGGGGTGGGGGGGGGCTCCGCAGGGGGCTGCGCGGTGGGGGCTGATAAGAGCCGGGCTGTGGGATGAGTCATTCCAAGCGTCAATTCCACGCATACGGGCTGGGATCTTGGGGGATGGAGGTTTGGGGAGGGGGGGTTGTGCGACAGGGAGAGTGGTCTCGGTGCTGCGAGTCACCCGCTCCATAATGTGGATGGGTTGTCTTTTGGACGGAACTGGGTATTAAAATCAGATTAAGGCTCCTTGGCAGCGCCGGCGGGATCACGAGAGCGAGCCGTGCTGGCTATAGGGCTCGCATGCTTTTCCATTTTGGGGGCTGGAAGAGAGGCGCTATACAATAAACCGGGCAGGAGCCGGAGCGGTGACTGATCCGGAGCACTGCCGCGCGTTTTGCAGCGGGATTGATGAGGCTGGTGCAAGTGGGAAGAGTTTTCTGTAGTTATATGTCATCCCCCGACCCTTCACTTTCATAATCACGGATTACAAAATAGCTCCGATTGTGAAGCGAGCACATTCATCCCAACCCTTGCTCTCTCACCAGTTTAGCTTCGGGATTGCAAATAGTGTGTATGTAGGGAACGGGATGAGAACTAATCCTGCCGTTTGGGTTCAAAACAAATAAGGTCTCAAGACTTGGTAAATCAGATTTGCCCCCGGTGGATGTGCTAGACAGAACCAGGCAGGTCTTGCCACCAGCCAGATTGATGTAGTCCCGGCACCTCTCCTCGCATGCAGCAGCTCCAGAGCGCTCCGGCTTGGCACGGGACCCGGGTGGCTTTGCTGGGGGCAGATCAGGGGGGAGGCGGCAGCTTGGGTTGTTAACGAAGAGCTGCTGACAGGTTGATTACGGCAGAAGGCTCAGGAAGGGTGAGAAGTGGGCCGAGAAGATTTTGTAAGTAGTTTGTGTTTTCTAGTTGGATTTGTTTTATTATTGCTGAGGGAGCCGTCGACTTAAAGGAGAGGAGGCCAGCGGAGTGGGATGCTGTCCCCCAGAGGAGGCTGGTTGTGCGGGATGCCATCCCTCGGAAGTACAGCAGAAAGGCTGCAGGTCCCACCAGCCCCATTGCTCCATGGGCAGGTGAAAGTTCCTGGCTCCACTTCCCTGTAATAATCCTCCTGTTCTCTGCATGCTTTCTGTGAAAAGCCCGTATGATTGCAGCATGCGTCTGAAGCTGTGCTTCTGTTTTTTCTTTTAGCTTTTTGGTCAGCATTTGATGTGCCAATTTAGGAATCTTATTCCAAAAAGAGACTGCTAGTGGGGGGAAAAAATCCTGTGAATTGTCATCGTTCTCTGGCACAAACCCACCATGTTGTGAACATTCCCTGTAAAATTTGGGACTGTGAAATGGCCTGTGCTGAAATAAGACCATGTTTATGGCATCTCCTGAAATGCGGTTTGCTGTGTCCTCTGTTTTTTTTTCCCTCTCCCCTACATGCACTCTGTTGGAGGGAGCTGTGCAGGGACGTGCACAGGTAGTGCTGGTCTGAAGTCCGCAGGTGCAGAAAGTGAGGAGCAGCGAGGGGACCATGCAGCCTGTGTGTGCTCCCGTCCGGCACCTGCTTTCGATAATTCCATTTCCTCTCTGTCCCCACGTGCGCAGAGGGGCTCAAGGCTGGGATGAAAAGAGTAGAGAAAAAGGAAAAAGGAAGGAAAAAAGCCCCCCCCCAGCTATGATTTGCATGCATAAGAACCGCCTGAAGTTGTAAGCATGTGTTGTGCTTGTACCTTAACCTCTGATGAAACTGCGGGGAAGGCTCCAGCCCTGGCTCTGTCACATGCTGCCTTCTAACTGGGAGCGGGAGGCGGGCCGGGCTGGCGCTGACGTCTCTCCCCATTACTACTGTACGAGCCTCTGCTTACAACTGGGTTACTGACTTCTCAATGGAGCCCAAAAGCTGCTTCTGAAAAGACCCCAGGGCTCCAGCATGAGATCAGATTATCCTCAGAGGCTACAATGTCAGGAGGCCATGAGATCACAAATATTAGCCATTTCCTTCATGGAAACTTTGAGAAACTCTGACTCTCCCCCTCTCTCTTCCCCGTGCTCCTCCCCTGTCCTTGCTTTTGCAGTAGGTTTCAAGAAAGGCGCAGTTGGGTGCATGCAGGTGCCAGGTGGTCCATTCCTCTCCTTGGGAGGAATCCTGAGCAAGGCTCTTGGGGAGATGCACGGTGAAGCTTTGACATGGATATCTGCATTAGTCCCTTAATCATAAGGTTTTGAGCTGAGGTTGCCTGCTAACCTCTATTTACATATCGAGGACAGCGATGATTCATGTGGTACCTGCATTGCTACAGAAAGAAAATCAGGGTTTTTCACTTGATATGTCTTTCTCCAGTCAACTCCTTTTCCCTTTTTTTTTGCAACAAAAAAAAGTGGTTTTGTTTTGCTGTGACTCAAAACGTGTCATTTCTGGGCCTGCTTAATCCATTTTGTGCAACTCTGCTGCTCAGAGGTGGGAAGCTGGTTGTAGCTGGTTCGTCTGCTGGCACCAGGCTCTGGGAAGTGCCAGCCAGGCAGCTCTGCCGAGAGCACCACGGAGCGGCCAGCAGCTCTCGGCATCCCTGCAAGAGGCGGGAGCACTGTGACCCTTACAGCTTCAATTTGTTTAAAAACCCCAAACTGCAGCAAGGGGGAAAAGAATAAAAAAAAACCCCAGTCTGATTCTCTGAGAGATGCTTAAAGATCACATGAAACTGAAATACAATATTCTCTCTTTTAACTTCCCAGTCTCCTGCTAACAGCTTAGTCCATCGATGAGTGCAGGAGGCACAACGAGCCCTCGGTGTGTTAGCACTGCTAGTAATGAAATAGGGATGCATCCCTAATTTCTGATAGTCCTCACTGAGCAGACCAGTCTCCTGCTTTCTTTGCATGTTTTCTCTAAAAGATTTGGGGAGGGGGGGTGTTTGGATGACTGAGACAGCCCAAGGGTCTGTGCAGAATGTATCCTCAGCCTGGCTGCATTGCTGCAGCCTGGATCCAAGGACTGCTGCATTGCCGGGGCTGGAGACCCCCTCGCTCCCTGGGAAGGGGTGGCCGTGTCCTGGTGGCTGTCACCGACGGAGGCTGTGCCAGCAGACCGGGAGTGGCGGGTGCTGGGGATGCCGGTGGCCGTCCCCACCGCAGCGGAGGCTGCAGAGGCTGTCGAGCACAGCCTGCAGCTGATCCTGCCGCTTGGAGCCGGGATAGAGCAGCCGCTGGGAGCAGTTGAGAGGGAAGGGAGGGCTGTCCTGAGATCTGTCCCCTCAGAGAGCCCCTCTGGACACCTGCCTGCACACCCTGCTTGTGACCGGTGTCCCAGGGGTGCCCCACGCCGTGGGCTTCCCTCCCGCCTGCCTGCACATCCCTGCCCCGGTCTCATGCCGTAATGGAAAGGCATCTCTCCAACAGGTGAATAATTAAGGTCTCAACCTAAGGCTTCCAGCAAAGGGAGCTTTGTGAGGGAGAGGGATCTCTCTCCCATTAACCTTTCCAATGTCAAAAGCCTCTTTGTAGTTAGAAACTCCACTTGCACCAGCTTATCAGCATGGTTGGGTTGTCCAGTGAAAAATGCCTGAGGGATGCCCCTTTCAGCCCCAAACTTCTGTTTTTGAGGAGTGGGTCCCATGGTCCCTGGTGCAGGGCTGGGGACAGGGATGCCACAGGCGGGCTCTTGGCAGATGGTTTGCTGTGCAGCCAGGCACTGCTGCCCACTGGTGCTGGGGCAGGAGCCCACCAGGCTGAGATCCCCTTTGGTGGGAGTGAAGAACTGGCAGAACATGGGAGCCATAATCCTGTAGTGACAGGACCACGAAGAATGGATTTAAACTGAAAGAGAGTAAGTTTAGATTGGATGTTTGGAAGAAGTTCTTCCTGTGGGGGTGGTAAGGCCCTGGCACAGGTTGTCCAGGGAAGCTATGGCTGCCCCATCCCTGGAAGTGTTTAAGGCCAGGTTGGAAGGGGCTCGGAGCAACCTGGGATAGTGGAAGGTGTCCCTGCCCATGGCAGGGGGTTGGAGGTAGATGATCTTTAACCTCCCTCCCAACCCAGACCGTTCTGTGATTCTGTGAAGGGCACAATTCCCCCTGGCTGGCATGTGCCAGCACTGTGGAGGCTTGGAGACATCATCCGGCCGGGGCAGAGGCATTGTGGGTGTCTGTGCTATTGCTGCCCAGTGCCTGCAGGGCAAATGCCACCAACTGAAGCCACGTGTGCCTGTGGCCTCAGGGAGATGGTGTCACCAAGGCGAGGGGCAGCACCCCTGCAGGGCTGTCAGAGCTCGACCACCCTGTGGGGCTTTGCAGCACTGGCTCTGTCGGAGGAGGGAAGTGCTGTCCCCAGAGATAAGCCTGCACCGGGACCACGCACGCACGTGGCGCTCGCTCGCTGCCACCGAGGAGCCGGGACACGAGGTGCTGGCAGGGCCTCGGCCACAAACACGTCTGCTGGAGGAATCGGCTCCGGTCTCCCGCAGCTGAGCCCCACTCCATGGCAACCCCGCGCGGGCTTATATTTCTCGTGACTGCTTGGCAGCCTGGAGTGATTTAGCAGGGGGGGAACTTTGTACGTGCCGGAGCCGCCGCCAGCGCGGCCGTGCCGGGCTGACCGCAGCGATCCCGGCCCTGCAGGTCTCCTGCTCCCGGGGGCACATGGGCTGGGCAGCCCCTTCCTGCACCCCAAGAGTGGGCAGCCGGCTCCCCTGCCTGGAAGGGCAGGTTCCCACCTGCCTGGAGGTCTGCTGCCTGGAGAACCACCCTCCCGGGAGCTCCTGAGCTCCTGGGAGAGGATGTTTTAAGCTGCCTCTGCTTGTAGTAACGAGCCAGAGACTAAAGGTTGAAGTTAATGGGGCGGGTGGTCAGGTGAGGTAGTGACCTACTTCCAGGGGCACCGGCACGGTAGGCATTGGGTGATGGTCCAACCAATGTGTTTCCCTTCCCTTATCTCTCGGCTGTTCTGCTTTTCAGCACTTTTCTTGAACTCTGGCTCACAAATTATTATTTATTTGTTTATTTATGGCGGTTGTTTTTTATTTTTTTTCCTAATAATAGGAGATTCCAAGAAATGCCGAAGGACTTTGCACAGATCTGGCTGTGCTCAGGGTCTCGTCAGCTCTGTCCTTATCCAGCCCCGTGTCACTGCACTTCCCAGGCAGAGGCAACAACCAGGGCTGAGCTGCTGCAAGCTGCTGTGTTAAACCAGTTCACTTCTGAATTAAGAAGACAGGGAAAAGTAAAAGCTGGAAATCTCCTCTCGCCCTGTAAGATCTGGAGACCCCCCCGGGGAGGGGCTCTCTATGTGGCAAGTCTGGTATCTGCTGGTGGGGGATGTGGAGACCGCTGTGGCAGCCCTGGGGACATGGCCCCATCCAGTAGCCAGACTAACCTTTGATCTCTGCCGGCTCCGGGCAGCAAAGCGGGGCTTAGGGAAAATACTTCACTTATCTCACATCTCGGCTGTCCCGAGGCAAAGCCTGGGTGCTGAATGGGCACCCCAGTACCAGGAGCTCCGAGAACAATGAGGGTCCTGCTGAAACGTTACATGACCTTTTTACATCTGCTCACGTGTCCCCACTGTCCCCATGGCCCCCTGCCCACCCAGCGACGCCCCCCCCTTGGCGAGGGCATCCTGGTGACAGGGGCCGGGGGCCGAGGCGGGAGAGCACCCTGTGCGCCGCAGGGATGATGTGACACTTCTCCCCTCCCCTGGGATGAGCAGTACATGCTTTATATGGATGTTTTTGTGCTGAGGTGGCGCCTCAGGCTCTTGCAGCGACTACAGTTGCAGGGCAGCAGCGTATCTTTACTGAGATGCATTTTCTAAATTCTTCCTCTGCGCCCTGTGGCCGCGGCTAGGGCAGCGCCGCAGCCCCTCTGCTGAGCCAGCGCCGCCGCCGGCCAGGCTCCCCGGTTCCTGTTTCAGTTTGCAGCGGGTTAGAATCATAGAAGTTCATCACTCCCATCCCTTCTGCTCCCCAGCCTTTGTGTCGGGAGGCTGCAGCACCCCGTTCGATCCCGGCACATGGGGTGGCGGGCGAGGGTGTGGGAGGTGTCATCCTTTTCCCCCAACCCCCCGCCAAAAGCTGCCTTCCCCACCTATTCCCCGAGGAACCCTCATTTCCTAATTTTCATGCACGTCAAGAGCAAGGAAATCCTGTGGCGAATGGAGAGGGCAGAGCGTCCCGTGCGGGCGGGGGGCTGAGCCGGGCTGGGCTGAGCCGGGCTGTGCCGCAGCCGAGCCGCGGGCTGGGGCAGCCGCCTGTGTCTTGAGGACGGAAGGAAGCCCAACTGCTTCTAATCATGTTTCTTCTCCTCCTCCTGCACAGATGAGGCAGGAGGGATGCAGATTTTGCAAGTGACAGCTGGGGATCTGGTTGTCCTGCCACGAGGTGACCCACAGCTGGAGCAGCCCCAGCTGTCACAGAGCTGGGGTGCTGGGGAGGTGCTGCTGGGAGCAGACAGCGTGGTTCCTGTCCTCCAACCTCGGCAGCATTTTTGCTGAGCCCTTCTTTCGTTTTTAGCCAAGTTCCTAGGTAGGAATGAGTTGTGCTATTTTTTTTTTCTTATGAAGAAAGTGCATCTGTAGCCGTGGGGTGTTTCAGGAGACATCCCCTTTGCGTGCACACAGGACTGACGGGGCTGAGCTGCAGCCAGGCTGGGTTAGAGCAGAGAGCAGCACTCGTCACACCGGGCCATAGCTGTGCATGTGCCTGGGTAACACTGAGGAGCTAGAGGTGTCAAACGTGGCACTTGTGCAGCTCCTCTGGACGGCTGAAGCAGGGACAGGCTCTGGCTCTCTTTCCCCTGAAGATGCCAGTCCCTGTGCCAGCCCCATGCCAGGCCCTCTCCAACACAGTGTGTGGATGCTGGTGGGTGCAGAGCTGGGGTGGCCATGGTCCTTTGGCTCCATGCACAGTGCCCAGGCAGAGCACACACTCCCTGGGCTTGGAGCAGGGGGAGGACCACTGTCTGTGTGCAGGGATCGGGGCTTGTAGGGAGCACTGGCAGAGGGCAGGGCAGGGACTGCATGGTGGTTCATGCCAGGTGAGCTGGCAGCACCCACTCCTGCCACACAGAGGTCGCTCACCTGGCACCCAGCACAGTGGGACTGACCTTTGTCCAGCTCCAGTCCCTCTGTCCTGATTTCCTGGCACTTTCACTGCCTCGGTGCAACTGTTTGCAACTTTGGCTTCCAGCTAATTAGACTTTGCATTCCTGTTGGCTCCCTGCAAACTGCAGCTGCTGAGCTGCTTCCCTTTGCCCCTGGGCTCTGGGACCTGCAGCCCTGCCTGTGCCAGGTGTGTGTGGCTCAGAGCCACTCTCACACATCTTAATGATGGGAGGATTTTTAAACCTTGCCTGGAACAGCATAAACCCCAGAGCTCTGCAGAGCTGGAGATTTAAACCACCACTGTTTCTCCTTTCAAGCAAGCTTGCACGCAGTCACGACTGAACCATCCTGATAACGAAAAGAAAAAACTGCAATTTTTTTTTCTTAAAAAGGAAGTTTCTGTTTCTGTGTGGGCCCCACTGGGAGACTGGCGCATGCGGGCTTTGAGTGCTAGAACCCATTTCCCAGGTAACAGAGCTCAAGCCTGTGAGAACTGTGTGGTTTTCTCAGGCTGAAAGGTTGGATGGTATTTGAGCTGCTTTTTCATTTTTTCTTGTGGCCGCGTCCTTTTAGGAAGGAATAAATATGTCTATTTATATATATTTTGAAAATGAAAGCACGTGGTCTGTGTCCCCAGAAACCCTCATGGTGCAAGTTGTCACCCAGCTCTGCTGGGGACGCTGCTGTGCCCACAGCCAGCATCCAGCTCTGCCCAGCAGCTGAACTGGGAAGCAGGGGCAGCCCCTGCCCTGCAGCCCCTGCACTTGGGGTGAGCCATGGTGGGTATGCAACACATGCTGGTGCATGCATGTCTGCTCTCCTCATGGGACCAGAGGCTTTGGGATGTGGAAGTGGATGCAGGAGGAAGGAAGTCAACAGCTGACTGGAGGGGGATGTTGTGGGGGACTGTTGGGACAGGCACGGATGGGAAGTGCTGGAGCTGCTCAGTTTTTACTTCTGTTGACTCCTCCTGCTTGTGCTGTGGGCCATGCTGCCTGGCCTGCCTGCAGTGCTGACTTCTCCATTCCTCTGTCAGTGCATTCAGGATGCAGTGCAGTCTCCCTGTGGATACCAGGGGCTGCCCATGAGGGTCTGCTTGCCCTGCTTGCCTCTTCTCAGCTCCCACCTCTTGCCTGCTGCCTGTCTGCCCCAGAGAGCTGGAAACCCGTCTGCACATCCAGCTGAGTCAAAAAGAAATGAAAGGAAGATTATCATGGGGAGATTTTTGTCCTCATCTCTGCTGCTCGCTTATGGCAGTGCAAGGACCTGGAAATACAGCTTTCAAGTTTCTCTCTGTATTTATGTAACCCAAACGAACTCTTTTTTGGAAAGAGCCACTCTGTCTCATTTAGATACCTAAATATAGCAGCCACTCTGGAGGGAGGATTAGCTTGCGAGTGCCCTGGCGGGTATGGGACCTTTGTGGATGGGTGTTATGGGGAGTTTAAATCTTGTTCAGTTGGGCCCGGGGTTATTATTCCCCTGCCATTAGCAGGATGGGCTTGCAGCCCTCCTGGGGCAGCAGGGAGCTCACAGCAGTGACCGAGCTGGGAAGCACGAACCTGTGGAGATGTGGACTGCAGGGTTTTTTCTAAATGTCTCGATGCCTTTTGAGGCCAGAGCCCATCTCTGTGCAAACATGCTGTTTGCTAACGTGCCATCACCTCCCCTTGGAGGGAGGATGTGTGCTCCAAAGCACAGAAGCAGAGCTGAGCTATAGGGTGAAACCTCCACATCCAGCCCTGCCAAAGCCCTGCAGCACCTTGGGGTGATCAGTCAGAGCTGCTGGAGTGGAATCAGCCCTGCAATGTGGGATTGGCTGGACAGGCAGAGGAAGGGCAAAGGTCCTTCTGCTCATAGGTGCACAACAGGCATCAAAGCCTTTGAATTCCTTTAGGGAAAGTTGCAGGACAGAGCCTCTGAAATGCCAAGCTGAGGGATGCCCCACAGGTGCCATTTCCCCTTACCAGGGACATTCACTCCCCATCCTCATGGGCATCAGTACCTGTACACATCTCCAAGATGCAGGGGTTAGCGTGATCAGGGCACTGTGCACATCCCATAGACACGCTTCTGCTTCTTCATACACACAAGATGCCTTGTTGCCTTTTCACAGAGCACAGGAGATGGGTTTGCCTGAGTGCTCTGACCACATGGTGTGGTGGTGCTCTCGTGTACCCCCTGGGATCAGCCAGGCTTGCACCTTGCACCAAGTGTTGACGGAAACTGAGTTTCTTGGAAGTGCACAAGGTGACTTTTGCTTTTGTTTCTTGTTGTCTCCGACTGCCCTGCACTGAGGGTGCCATGAGTCCCTTCCAAGGAAATGGGGAGCAGCTGTTTGTGTCCATATGTGCTGGTGTCCCTGGGACTTGGGGACACGTGCTGCTTGAGTCTCTGTAGCTGGCTCTTTATAAGTGCATGGAAATGACACTCTTGTGTTCCTTCTGGTCCCACCCGCTTTGCAGCGCTGACGAGAGCAGCTCCCTGGCCTGGTGCTGCTGCAGGGTCTCCCTGATCTGTTTTGTGATTCAGACCCTGATGGAGACATGCAGGAGTTGCCTTGTGTTTTCTACAGGAAATGCAGAGGGTCCCTCAGCTGTTTGAGCCTTCATCTCTGTGCTTTTCTTGCTGCTTCCTTTGCACACAGTGGCTCTGCCTCCCTGCACGCCTCATCCCCCCACTGCCCATCCCTGTCCCTCACCATGCCCTCTGCCCAGCTCAGATCTGTGCAGCCTCATGCCAGCACTCACCCTCACACAGTCCTCTGCCACCCCTGCCATCCCCCTGGGGCAGGAGCCATCTGGCTAAATGGTGAGACCCTGGGGATGTGTGGGTGAACACCTGCATGCTAGCTTCACATGCCGTCCTTGTACAACCTTGCAAACCCCGGTGCAATGCCCCCTCAGCTCCCATCACACAGGCAGGGACCAGGCAGGTGCTGCCCTGCTGGGGAGGTGGCCTGAGTCTGCAGGAAGGACTGTGTTTTGGTGATGTGCTCCTCAGGTCTGTGTTATTTGGCCCTAACAAGGTGGAGGTGAAACAGAGAAGGTAAAGCCTGTGCAGTGGAATGGGAGGAGGCAGAGCAGTGGAGATCCATCCGGAGGGCTCACAGTGTCCCCAGGATCCCTGAGCTGCTCTGGCAGATGGCTGCAGCCCTCCCGCCCTGCTCTAAGGAATACAAATGTGCGGCAGATACGGTTACCCGGCCTCAAGAGCGGTGTTGGCTTTCATCTAGATCGATATCCCTGCCAGCCTGTGTCTGAGGGAGCACTCAGCTGGCAACCCAAGCCTGGCCGGGAGGAGACGCCCGCCGAGGCTCTGCTGCCCTGCTGCAGACCCTGCCTGTCCGTCTGTCTGTCTGCCTTGCTGTAGATGCAGAGCTGCAGCGCTGTTGCCGTGCTGTCGGACTCCGTCATGCGTAAAATGTAATAAATAGGGCCATAAGCCTTTTACAAAGTCTATTTCCACTCTTGGATCCGGGATTTAATGCATGGCTGCTTAGAGAGGCTGAGGATTTCAGGGGTCAGCAAGGCTAATTGCACTGCTGGAATAAAAGGGCACACGGGAAGGATCCTGCGCAAGGGTGGGAGGGGGTGCCGAGGGTCCCGGCTCCCCCCCACTCTGCCTCGGCCCTGTGAGCTCCCTGCCAGCAGCCTGGGAATGCAGCAGCCACGTGTGGCAGCTTGGCAAGGGATGGGGTCCCCAGGGAGTGCTCTTTAGGGTCTGGGGGGACTGTGCCAGCCGGGGAGTCATATGCTGCAGGTGTTCGGTTCCCCACTGCTCTGCGATGTCTCTGCGCGTCTGACTGAGCACGTCTGGCTGGAGCACTTGATCTTAGATTACCTGTAAGCCAGGGAAAGCCTCTGCGGGGCCAAGGCCAGTGAGGATCAGGGCTTTCCCGGTGCCAGCTCGTCCCCAGCCTGCAGCATCTCCTTGAGCTGCAGAGGGGAGCTGGGTACCACCCTGCCAACCTGCTTGCTGTGCTGGAGGGCCCTGATGCCACAAGCTGGGGCGTGTGCTTGGAGGTGGTGCTGCCGAGGAGACAGTCCCATCAGGAGTGGAACTGCAGTGCAGAGGGAAGAGCCCAGGGCAGTGCCGGGGCACAGACTGGCTGGGTGCTCCAGTGCTGGGTGTGCTGGGTGGCCAGCACAGGGCTGGGGGTTAGGACCTGGACTGCGCTTTCCTGGAGGTGTTGGGGAGGGACCAATGGGATGGGCAGGCTCTGCTTCACGGGGACAACCAGCAGCCGACATGTGCCCTGCAATGCGAGGGGGACCCAGATGCCCTGAGGCTCCTGGGGCTTTGCCCTGTGCCAGCCACTCACGCAGGGCTGGCAGGGCTGTGCCACCGGCCACGGCAGACGGAGGACGCCAGCTCCGCTCAGTTACTTTCCTGGCTGATCCCGTCATCTCCATCTCGCGCCAAGTGCTGAAGTCGTCATGGAAACTGGGATGGCAGCAGCCTCGCCAGCAGCTCCGTGCGGGATCCTCGGCCTGAGCGCCGGGTCATTGCTGGTTGGATGTGGCAGTGGCGGGTGGCTCAGTGAGCTGCTGGTCCCTGTTCCTCGATGGCATTGCTGTGCTGTGGGCTCAGTGACGCACATGGATGGTCCTTCCCTGGCGCTGTGGCAGGGCCCGATCCATTAGCGCTCATCAATCCCGCAGAGCCTCGCAGGAAGCACAAAGAAAAAGCCCAATAGTATTGCTATTAATAGTACCTGCTCACAAAGTTATCTTTAGAGCACCGCTCCCACCTTCATTCATAACAGCCATTGCATGGGCCTGACTTCTCCCTCCTGCTGGAGTGGCTTTGAGGTATCCCCACCCTCCCAGAGTGCCCCAGTTGTCCACACTTCCACCAGTCACTGGTGTTTCCTTTGGCTGTGGAAAGGGATGATCTGCAAACCATGCGATGTAGTGGGAAATGGAGCTGTTTCTTTTTTCCAGGGTTCATTTTTCTCTGGTGACCATAACTCTGAACTCTGTTTGCTTTTGCTTCTCCTCCCACTTCGCTCCTGTCCAGCGGGGCTGTGTCATGCCAAAGGCTTTGTGTCTGGAGCATCCCTGCTGGAAGTCCACGCTGGTGCTGGGATTTTGCTTGATGAGTGGAGGAGGCAGTGCCTGAACTTGACTATCGGGGATGGAGTATTTTCTGCTTGTATTTCAGTGGGTGTTTTCATAGGTTTCAAGCTATGGTCCACCCTTCCCAGTGTCTTTCATCTCCAGAGCTCACACAGCTCCTGGGAGGGTGCAGGGCTTTGAAAGGGCTTTGAGGATTCATGGGCTCAGCCCACCACTTTGAGGCATCATCTCCCACTGCTGCCAGGAAAATGCCTATTTTTCCTATTCTTCAGCTCTGCAGTCACGGAGTTCCTCAGGTTCCTGGGTTAATCTGTTCCTGCCTTTAATGAGCTGCCTCATTAAAGTGTTTTTCCCTAATAACCAACCCTCCGGGCTGGGTGATGTTCTGCTGTAGACAACTGAAGACCTGCAGGCTGCAAAAGGCTTTTCCGACTGCGTGTGGGGTGCAGGATGAGCACCATCCCTCTTGTATGTGGTGCCAATGAGGCTGTGAAGGGAGCAGCAGCCCAAAGCACCCCAAAACAAACTCCTGGGCTCCAGCACCCAATTTACTGCACCCACAAGCTGTAAAAGTGGGGATGGCATCTGCCTTTGGGGTGCAGCAAACTGGGGATACTGGGACTAAACCATCCTGCTGCATAATCTTCCTACACAACGTCTTTACCCAGTGATGTGCAGCAGTGGGGCTGCTCGACGGTACCCTGTGAGCCAAACCTGTGGGTGCATGCTGCGGGCATGTCTGTGTGCCTTGGGCCAGGAGGTGTCTGGCCAGCCTTAATGAGGGGGTTTGAGCTCGTTGCCTTGGTGCCTGGGAGCTGATCTGGCTGGTTTCAATAAATGGAAGCAGAAATCTCCCTCCTGGGGGCCTGCTCTGTGTGGAGGAGTGTGCACAGCTTGCAGCCCTGGCCTCCTGGGAGTATTTTCCGGCAGGCATCGGTCACACCTGGCTCCACTGTCCATTTGGCATCGGTCCCACCTGGTCCCCCTGCTCTGTGGTGGCTGTCCTGGGCAAGCAGGGCAAAGGGTGTTGGCCCTCAGGGTGATGGTTGTGAAGGAGCAGATTCAGCAGAGCCTCTGGTGTGACACGGCAGCGCTTCATGGCTGCCACAGCCCCTGTCTCCAGGCCGTGGTTTTTAGGGTGGCAATGATGCAAGGCAGGAAGGTGCCTGGTACCAGCGCTGCTGGGGCTGTTTATATATAGCTGACCCACTTGCTGAGCGGGGGCTGCCAGCCCCTCCTGGTGCTGCACTTGGGGGGGCTGCGAGGGGATGCACCAGCATCCATCTGGGAGTGCAGGGCTGGGCTGCATCTTGCATCACCTGCTCTGTGGAAGGGCTGGGCTGTACTGATTGCCACTCTGGGGGTGCAGGGTCTGTAGCCTGCCTGTCCCTCATCACCCCTCCCAGCCTCCCCCATCCACCAGCACCCCAGCTCCCACAGGGAAAGAGGAGCTGCTGATGCCCCAGCAGGGATGGAAAGGCAGGAATTGCTGTTGGAGGCCTCCCATGGGGTTATCCTGCTCCTCCTGCTGCTGGTGGGTCTGTCCTTATGTCCAGCACTCCCCCAGCCCCAGCTCACCCCTCCAGCTTCCTGCTGCTGTCTGTGGTGTGTGCTGCCAGTGTATGAGGGGTTTGGGGGAACTCTTGGAAAGTATTGAGCTGCCAAAACAGTTCACCTCAGTGCCAAGCTCCTGGGAGCCAGCAGCTTTCCTGGGGCAGGAGATAAAAAGAAGATCTGTTAGGAAGGCAGAGTGGCCCTGGAGTGACCACAGGACTCAACTCTGCTAACCCTGCAGCTTCCTCCCCAGGATCCCCAGGCATCTGGCCAGGATGCTTTCCCGAAAAGAGCCGCTATCCATGCGTAGTTGCCTGTGACAGGCTAGAGGGGACACGGTGTTCCCATCTGATGGCCTCGTGAGGTCCCTGTGGCTGGGTGTTTCCAGAGCTGTTGTGGTTGGCACACCTGGAGAAAGGCGAGTCCCCAAGGCAGGTCAGAGCAAAACGCTGCGGAAAGGGAAATTAATTATGGGCACTTTGCTGCACTCCAAGTGACTGCAAAGGCTGATGTTTCTCCTGTTGGCTGATAAACTAATTGTAATGGCAAAACCTCAACAAAAGCCAGGCTCTTAAATGCTTTCTTAATTAATAATGCTCAATAATTACTTGACGTCAGTGAGCAATTAAAATTTCGGAGAAGGGAAGTTGCTGTTAAGTGCATGATACCTTTACTCCTCCAGTTGCTACGTCTGGGTTCCTGCAGCTTTGATGAATCCCGCAGAAAAGCACCGGGAAGGCCAAGCCCAGTGTTTTTAAAGGAAAACATTAGGCAGGAAAAACGTGAATATTCACGTGCATGTCCACAGGAAAAAGAGGAGGGAAGCTGAGCAGTCGCTCAGCCCTGCTGCTCCCTTTGAGGGATGGCAGTGTGGGTGCCCAGAGGGGCGGCATCCATGGGTGGCCCTCTCCTGCCCCTACGGTGTGCCAAGTGGGGTCTTAGCACCCAGTGGGGTGCTTTCCCAGCATGAGTGGAAGGGCACCATCCCAGGGAGTCCATGGTCAAGGGGTCTTAGAGATCCTGCTGAGTGTCCTGCACCCATGGGGGTCACCTGCCTCATGGAGGCATCTGCTATGTGCTTCTTTCCCCCTCCCCCCCCTTCTCCTTCTCCTCCTTCTCCTTCTCCTCCTTCTCCTTCTCCTTCTCCTTCTCCTTCTCCTTCTCCTTCTCCTTCTCCTTCTCCTTCT
>JAWWLV010000030.1:16501864-16527495 GCA_035041135.1 Platyrinchus mystaceus
CTTCTCCTTCTCCTTCTCCTTCTCCTTCTCCTTCTCCTTCTCCTTCTCCTTCTCCTTCTCCTTCTCCTTCTTCTCCTCCTCCTTTCCACTACCTCTCTGAGGACAGCATCTCCTGACTTGGTGCTGCCAGGCCTGAAAGCATCACCAGTTGTATTTTTTGGGATGGGAGTTGGGGGGATCCCAATCCATCTGCTGTTAAGCAGAGTCTTGGGAAACCTGCCGTTCATCCTCCCCACAGTGCTCCTGGCTGCAGTGCCGGGAGGGTTAATGTCCTCCTCCTCCTCCTCCTCCTTCTCCTCCTCCTCCTCCTTCTCCTCCTCCTTCTTCTCCTTCTCCTCTCAGCTTCTCAGCCATCTTAAAACCGCTGGAGCTGTGCAGTCCCTGTTCCCACTCCTTTTACAGTATGGGCTGGCTGGCCAGGGAGCCCAGCCGGCTCCTCCATCTGTCCAACTCCTTTCCTTCTTTGGATGTCCCCTGTGCTGGCTGCCCAGACACTGCCTCCTCCCACGGGACCAGTGCCCCTGGTGAGGGGTGATGGCCGGGGCGAGGGGCTGCTCCGGGCTGGGGCCAGCAGTCACAGGGTGAGATTTTTGCAGAGGTTTCTCCAGGACAGCAGTGGGTCTCTGCCAAGATGGATGCCAGCCGGCTCCCGGGCACCGTTAGCACTCAGTGAGCCCTTTATACCTGCAAATCCCTTGGCGGGTGTTAGGAAAATCCTCCTGCGGGAAACATGGGAGAGGGTCACAGTCGATAGCTGGAGAAGGGTGAGGAGGGCGGACGAGGGGTGAAGTAGCCTGGTGCAAAATATCCCATCAAGGATGGGCACAGGGCTCCTTCCAGTAGGAGAGCAGCAAAGCCTCATCCAGCACATGTCACCATCCCAAATGAGCTGTGGTCCTGAAGTGGGGAAAAAGCAGTAGGAAGTCTCCCAGCCCAGAGAGCTGAAGGCAGGGAGGGCAGAGCTGCAGGCAGGGAGGGCAGAGCTGCAGGCAGGCAAGCCCTGCTCCCCACTGAGCTCTTCCCCCATCTGCCACCCCTCATCTGGCCTCAGGGGTCCCAGGGGTGTTGCTGGTGGCCGTGGGAGAGTTGCTGGAGCATGCGCTGTCCAGACGGATGGCCACAGCCACGGCCACAGCCACAGCCACGGCTGTCTGTCTGTCAGGGCAGCAGCAGCATGTGCTCCCAGCTCTGCATCCCCAGTGCTCCGTGGCCTGTTACCCGAATACCAGCTACTGCCCAAGGGTTTATGCCCCTCGTGAACCTGGGGAAAGGAGGGAAAAGGCCTCTGGGGCTGAGGGGGAGGCAGAAGCAGGGCGTCCCTGCGGCCCCTCTCTGCTGCTTCAGCAGATGTCAGCACAGGGAGGAGGAGGAGGTCATCCAGAGATCACATTTGGAGATTTTTTTGGTCTCTGTAAATCTTTGTGCATAGGATGGTGCCTGAAAAGAGAATGAGGGGAGAAGGGGGGGTAGGCCCCAAAGGCACAGGGAGGTTTTAGACATACTCCCTACTCCATAGGAGTCAAGGACTTCTTAGTCAGAGGGTGGCTTTTTCAGCTGCCCTGCAATGAGCCCCATGTCTTGTCCTGCTTGTCTCCTATAGGGACACAAACCTGGGGTCCGAGACCCCTTGTGCTTGTGGAAATTGAGCTGCTTGTGCAGCTGCCCAGCTCAGCTTGCAGCCAGTGGCTGAGATGCTCAGAGCAGGGACAGTCACCTCTGCCCCTGCCTGGGGGATGCTCAGGGTGTCTGTGTTGCACCCTTCCTGTGTCAGCAGTGGGTGTGTGTGGTGGGTGGGTGTGTGAGGATGGGTGTGCAGCAGGAGTGCCAGCAGATTCCCAGTCCCCACCTGAGCAGTGGGTGGCATGGGCACAATGGGCATCACGTGTCCCTTTGCTGCTCCCACCACTTGATCCCATTCTCCCCAAGGAATGTTTGCTGCCAGCCTGGCTGCTGGCAGGATGAGGCAGCTCCCCACAACTTTTGAGACCCTTGAGTGGTCCCAGTACCAGGGTGTGTGGGGTGCAGGACTGGTTCTCCTGTGAGTGTCATGGGTCCATCTGCTCTCCAGCAGGGATGATTAATGCCTTAACCCCTCGTCTCCTGCTGCTTCCCAGCCTCCCGCTTGGACAGTGGGGTGGCTGGAGGGGAAATGCCAGTGGACTGTGGAGCCAGAGGGCTGTGTCCTTTGGCTGATGTTGTGGTGGTGGGGCAGGGTGTCCAGCAGTGCTGGCAGCAGAGCACCCTGGCCACCCAGGGAGCAGCTGTCCCAGCGTGAACCGGCCAGCCGAGAGCCCCGGCAGAAGGAGGCGGGATGCCTGGAGTTCCCATCCCGCTTGGCCCTGCCTCAATGGGACTGAGCACCAGGAGTGGGGGGGATGGCTTCTGTGAGCAGCCAGCAGCGCCACAGCCCAGCCTGGCTGGCCTGCAGTACATCCCTCTTTTTTACCCATTTTTCTCAGATGTGGTGATGGAGGCAGCAAGCACACAGCCTGGAGCTTGATGGCACCCATGGTAGCATGGCTCCCTGCCCCTCTTGCCTCTCACACAGGCCCTGCTCCAATATCCCCAGTGGAGAGCAGCAGGAAAGGTCCTGGGAGCTTGCTGTGCCTGGGTAGGAGGCTTGCAGGCCTATGAGTTCATGCCAGCCTTTCATCTCCCAGGACAGCTCTTACAGCTTCACCCCGCTTGCTCCTGCCTGTGCCTTGGCCCCATGGCAACCACCTTCACACCAGGACCCTGAGCTGAGCCTGGCAGGATTTTGTGCATCCCCAGGCATGCAGAATGCAGTCTCCATCCTCTCCTGCCTGCCCTGCTCTGCCCTGAGCATCAACTTCTTCCCTAGCACCTCATTTCCCATCTGTGCTTTCAGGAAAACTTCAGAAAATCTCTCAGGAAAACGTTGGCAAGGTATCACAGAGGCTGCAGGTCCCCAGCAAATTTTGGGGTATGTCTTCTTCCTTCCAGGATGTGCAACAGAGGGATAAATCCTGGTGTGACTCAAGTGCTTGGCAGAAATGGTCCCTTGCCTGTAGTGCCAGGGAGACAGTAAGTGTAGCCAGATCAAGCACTGGCTGGTTTGGGTGAGGAAGCATCCCTGCATTTTGGCAGCAGGGAAGCCATAGGAAAGCCACTCATCCTTTATCAGGAGGCCTGGGTGCTGCTGCTCCTCTCACCAGGAGCAGGGGGAATCCTATCTCACCCAGGCAGGACCTGCTCATGGCAGCACATCTCTAAACCCCTCTGGAATGCAGAGTGGGGGATTTGCACTCGCAGCATTTCACCAGCAAACGAGCCCCGTTTCTCAGGAGACACACAGAGAAAAGGCTCATGTTTTTTTTATGCTTTGCACCCTGTTTGGGCCAGTATGAGCCTCTGGATATGTCCAAGCAGTGCCCAGCCATGGGCGAGGGGAGCATCAGTGCAGTCCCTCGGCTCCTCTTGCACCGAATCCAGCAGCTGCAGGATAATAAATGAGGAGTCTATATTTAGACACAGCGTCTGGAGAAGCGTCACGGTGTTGCCAGTGGGTTTTACCATTCGCCACAGGCAGGTTTTCCCGCTCCTCCCGCTTGATGCCACCTTTGCAGAAAACCTCATCAAAGACATCCAGCACCAGCTGGAAAAGCATCCCAAACAGAAGAATCAGTAACTGCACAAGATCTCAGCACCCGCCAAGGGATGACAGAGAGGAGCATCCCAGGAAGCCTTGGAAGGAGCTGGCTTGGGGCCCACTGCGTTTGGCAAAGACCTTATTTTGTTGCACAAAAGTTTGTAGTAAAGAAACGGGGATGGAGCCATCCCTTGTGCCACTCGTGGTACTGCTGTGGGTGCATCCAGGATGGCATCTCTTCTCCACGGGCTGGGCTGGCTGATTCCTGTCGTTTTCCCAACAAGAGGAACAAAGGCTGCTCTGCAGCACTTCCCCCTCTCTACATTCCCAATCCCTGGGTTGGACACCAGCCGTGGCAAAAGCCCCACAGCCCTGGTGCAGGCAGGCAGCTGGCTTCATCCCACTTCATCCTGCCTGTCAGCACAGCTGCAGGTCTCATCCCAGAGAGCTGCTGATCCATCTGGTGCCTAAACCTCCACGGCATCCCGGCTGCCCTGGCTGTGCCACTGCAGCTGCTGGGAGCAACCGGGGGTGGTGAGGGAACATTTCCCTTATGGATCCAGGGCTGCCGGGTGTCCGCTGACTCAATTGGTGGCATATGAAGTTCCCTGCAATCTGTGTTGAAATTTAAGGAGAGGCCAGAGTGTTGTGCAAAGGCTGAAGAGCCCTGTGCAAAGCCAAGCTGCAGGTTCCCTTGCATTCCAGAGTGTGAGGTTGGTGCTGGCTTGGGAATGTTGAAATTTGCATGAAGATTCCTGGTGCTCAGATCTGGGTTTTTTCCCTTGTTTTGCAATGTCAGAGGCTGTTTGGAACAGATGCTGGCTCCTCCCCTCCTAGCCTGGGGAGAGTTTCTCCAGGCAAAGCCAAACACTGAGCCATTGCCATGAGGTGTGAGTGTGGCAGAGCCAGCTGGTGACAGACATGGTGACCAGCTCTGGCAGAGCCCTGCTTTGTGGCTCACAGCACTCTGACTTTTTTCCTGCATCCTTCCAAATTTTGATTGCAGCAGGTCACAGGAAGTCTTTTGCTTGGGTTCCTGCACTCCTCCAAAGATGCAGACAGGGTGGGAAATGCCAATGTGACCACAGTAGTGGGCAAAACTCACCAGCAATGGGGCAAACAGCCCCTTCCTCACTGCTGCACTGTGGGTCTTCCCTGCTCTCAGCCAAGTGTGATGGAAATTGTGGCTGCCCCATCCCTGGAAGTGTTTAAGACCAGGCTGGATGAGCTCTGAGAAACTTGGTTTAGTGGAAGATGTTCCTGCCCATGGCGGGGGGGTTGGAACGAGATGGTCTTTAAGGTCCCTTCCAACCCAAAGCATTCTAGGATTCTATGGTGGGTATCGTGTGGGCACGAGCTGCGCATGGACAACATTCCCCCTGACCGCCTGTGGTGCCAGGACACTTGAGGACACCTCAAGGACTGTGAAAAGCTGGTTCACAGCTGAGCTGGGGAATAACAGCACATGGTGCTGGGGGACGGGAGCCCTGCCTGCCGCCACCCCCTGGGGCACCCCGGGGAAGGAGAGCCCCTTGCTCACAGCAGGTGTGGCGTGTTCAGCGTGGAGACGGAGCCTGGGCAGCTGCCTGCAGGGGACTGGCAGCCGTTTCGGGAGGAGGAGGAGGAGGAGAAAGGCACCTGACTAGCAGGCAGCAGTCCAACTAGTTGAAACAGCTCCCGTTGTGGTTTGCATAAGCAAGCACAGCTCAGCCAGGTCTGGGTACACACGGCTCCACCTGCTCACCCAGGGCTAGGAATGGCACTTGATGGAGGCACCGAGGGGGGTGCTTGCTGTGGTGATGTGCCCACCGTGTCCTCTGTGCCCTCTGTGCTGCCAGGGGCTGGGAGTTGCGAGGGTGGCTGTTTGCAGCCAGCAGTGGTGGGAGGGTGCTGGCTCAGGTTGTGTGTCCCAGCAGGATCCCTGCCAGTCCCCTGACGGTGCTGTGCTGAGCACAGCCACGGGCCCTGCTGCCCTGCCTCCTGCCAGACTCCCTCCAAGGTGACATTGGAGCCTCTGCCCAAGGACACCTGGCCACACTCCCACATGGCAGCGTGTGACACAGGGAGCAGAGGCAGCCGAGAGAGACGGATGGCCTCTGTGGAGGGGAGATGGATGGATAAAAGCGAGGCACAGAAGGTGGTGGTGGGGCTGCTAACTGGAGCTGCTCACATGACTGGAGAGCTGCTGCCAGGCCTCGGGGCCATGCAGAGTGTATGAAGGTGGCACACCAAGCAGGAATTTTAACTCCCACCAGCCCTGCATGGGGATTTGGGCCATCTGGGACATGGCACTGCCAGGACAGAGGTGGCTGCCTGCACACCAGAGGGGACCCCCAGCTCTTATGCTCCCAACCTGGAGGGAGCCAGTTCCTGGGCAGGATGTCAGATCCAGATTTTGGGTCTGGATTGCAGGCCAGCCTGCCCTAGGGTCTCTGGCTTTATCTGATCCCTGGTTTAGCTAGGGTCAAAAATAGGGGGGACAAGGCTTGGGAGCAGGCAAGCTCAGGGCAGGGTCACGAGGGAGCTGGCACAGCACATGGAGTGGGTAAAAGGGTCTGATTTAAGTTAAGAAGTTATGATTGTAGGCTTCACCCCAACTGGTTTGGGAGGAGGAGGAGAGGGGCCCCAGCCCTCAGATGCTGCAGCAGGGAGTGGCTGGACCCCTCCTCTCCTGCCCTGTTGTAGCCTGTCTGTTGGGGTTTTGAGGAAGGCAAAGGTGTGGTCCCCAACAGGTGAGAATTTGAAACAGCACAAAGCTTTGTGTATGTGGGTTTGCATGTGCTCCTGAAAGAGCCTTTTGCCCTCGTAGTGATTTTGCTATCTGGAGATCTTGGAGCAGTTTCTTTCCAGGGTGAGTCAGTTGTTTGCAGAGCGGGAAGACCGGGCAAAGCGGGTTGGCAGCACCAGCTCCAGGCTGCAGCTCCCAGAAATGCTTCCTGCCGAGCCAAAAAGCAGGAACAGAGCCCTGGTCCCCTGAGGGCAGGTGGCCTGGCTGGGACATCCCTGAATGCTCCAGTGCGGACCCGGACACAGCAAAGCCTTGTGCCGGCTGGTGCAGCACCGGGAAATCCTCAGGCCAAACAGGTTGTGCTGGTGGAAGCGCAGCAGGCGCAGGAGCACCGGCCTGGCCAGCCCAGAGGTGCTGCTCAGAGATCACACCTCCACCATCCATCCAGCTGTGAGTGTGTACACAGCCCGTGGTCACGGACCTGCTGGGACCTGCTCTTGTCTCACCTTACCCTGCCTCGGTTTTCCCACAGAATTGGAATGGTATCAGTACTGCCAATCAGCTCATATTAGTGGCATCCTAGCAATGATGATGCCCACCTAAAAAATAACCAGCTGTCAGCATTCCCCTTCCTCATCAGCTTTCTGGACAGAGTCCTATTGGAGCAGAGGCACGAGGTGACCACAGCAGGTGGTGACAGGTCTCTTCTGGCCAGGACACCTCTGGGCACTGTGCAGAAAATGGGCAATAATTTAACTGGGTGAAGCAGGAGCAGGGAGAAGAGGGAGCCCCCCAGTTCAGGGTATGGGGTGGGGGGACCCACTTCTTGGTCCCTTCACAGGGGGCCCTCGTGGTGGAGAGCAGCGAGGTGCAGGTAGCATGGCCATGCCATGGGATGCCAGGCCTTTTTCAGGGCAGCAGGCAGCAGCTGGAGCAGGCAATGCTGCCTGTTCCCTGCCGCATTGGATGGATGCAGAGAGGGGCAGCCGGCAATGCCTGCCTGGCAGGGCTAGTGCTTCCACCCCTGCTGGGATACGGGTCTGGGCAAGCATGGACAGGCTGGGTAGGGAGGGTAAGGACATATCTGAGTGGTTTTGCCCTTTCCACAGTGGTTTTCACCCTTTGAGACCTCGTGCCTCCAGCTGAAAATTTCATTTTTCATGTGGGAGCTGGGCACAGCATGGGGTCTTGCAGGCCCCCCTGGCAGAAGGGCCAGTGCAGGCGGTGTCGGGCAGGACAAAGGGTCTGTGGAGGATCTTGGTGGGTTGGGTTTGGTGGTGGTGCCCTGACCCCCAGCAGGGCACGGCGTGTCACTGGACTGTGCCTGTGGCAGCAGAGTGTCAGGGCTGGTCTCGCTGAGAGGTCAAGCTAATGCAGGAAGATCCTCCTTGCGCCTTCTTAACCCCAACTTGAACCTTCCCCGTCTCCTACCTCGTCCTGATTAGCACTAAGAGGCTGCTTTGCTGCCGGTGGCACAGGCAGCTCCAAACAGTGCAGGATACTGCCCTGTCTTCCCTGGCAGGGAAGGCCTCAGCACCTCTCTGAGCTTTGGTACCAGACCTGCAGGCAGAAGGCAGGCAGGAGACATGCTTTTCTCCCTCCCCTGCTGCCACTTCCCTGGCAAAGAAGGACAGGGAGTGCTCCTGGCAGGGGCCCAGATAGTCCCTCCTCCTCACAAGGTCTGAAAAGGCGCCTGAGGCTTGGGGAGGTGAAGGGCATCCTGCAGATGCTGGTGACAGATCTGGCAGGGGCATGACACCGGGTTGGAGTGTCCGGCAGGCAGCAGGTTCTTTCCACCGGCTCGTCAGATGTGTATGCAAAGGGGCAGGATTCAGGCAGGACATGGGATGGCTTTAGCCTCAGCTCCCATTTCACAGCCGTGGTTCTGAGTGCCAGAATGCACTGGGAATTACAGTTCCCACCAGGCTGCCTGCCGAGCCACTGCCACCTGGAGAGCCCTGTGTGTGGTGTCCCAAGCCAGGAAGGAGGGTATGTCAGTGATGACAGTTCCTTCTTCCCTGTCATTTCACAGCCTCCAGTCAGCAGCCCCAGAGCTGGTGACACTGTGGGATGAGTGGCTCCAGCCCAACCAAGATCCTGCCCCTCCAGTTGCTCACTCCCTGCTGCTGGCCCATGGGCCCCAAAAGCCTCCCGTCTTCCCAACATTGACTCTGCCAGTGCCTGGGAGTAGCTCAGGGATTCCCAGGATTACAGGCTGTGACTGTGGCTCCTGGAAAGCCAGGGTGAGCTTTCCAAGCACACCACAGTGGAACATCCCAAGGTTGTGGCTGTGAGTAGGGAGCACGGCTGCGGCCGGGCCTGAGAGTACAGCTGGAGTGGGACCCAATGTGGCATGATGTGGTGATGTCCACCATGCTCCCTGTGGGCAGTGGCTCGGGCAGTGGATCTGCCTTCTCTGAGGCTACAGCAGGTCTGACCTCACTCATGCTGTGTGGAGCTGGAGGGACAGTTACTGCCTCAGGCAGGGATTTGCTCTTGGAGCGAGCTGAGAGGGGTGAAGAGCTGTCAATGCCAGGGTGAACAGTGCCCATGGAGCTAGGCTGGGTGTATAGGGATAGGGCTGCTCCTCCTCTGGTCCTGGAGGAGGCTCCTTGCTGGCATCTCTTTACCCACAGCAATCATGTGGCTGCTGGCTGCAGGGACATCAGAAGAGGAAGGTCTGAAAATAATCGCCCCCTCATGTTTTCCTTTCAAAGGAGGGAGTTGCCATCATTGGGAATTTTTGTGACCAGCAGAGCTGGCTAATAGTCAGCTCCTCAGTGAGTCAGGCACTTATTCCCTCCCGTGGTGCAGCCTGGCCCCCTGTGCTGCCAGCCTGGCTGGAACTCAGGGTACCCCCACTCATAGTGGTCCCCAGCTTGCCTCATGGAGCCACAGCATTCCCTACTACCTCCAGCTGTGGGTCTGTGAGTGGAAGCAATCCCAAAAGTTTCAGGGTCTCGATGCCCCACTGGCCTTGGCCACGGTCCCCACTGCTCCCTGTCCTGTAGGGCATCCGTGCAGAGCCTCTCGAGCTTGTGGGGCTTGTGCCACCCCTTGCTCCCTCCTTGCCCCACACAGGCTGTGCTGCCTCACTGGAGAAAGGCTGCAGCGAGGTGAGTGTTGTGTAACCCCTGCCTGCTCCTGCCCCTGCCTCTCTCCCCACGGCCAGGGGATCACATGCCAGCGCTGGAGCCCTCCAAGCTGATGGGACATTTCAGTTCCCCCTGTGCCTTGCTGGCTGCTGGCTGTTGGTCCCGCCTTTGGTTTTGGGGAGATTACAAGGCATTTCTTAGCAAACACCATCAGTGTTCAGGCCCAGGCGGGTGACCTGCCTGGCTGATGCCATTGAGTGGTGCCAGCCCCACTGCCTGCAGAGCACCAGTTAGTAATGGGGACAAGGCTGGCAGTGCATATTTGGTGGTGCTGGGATCAGCGGGGGGTGGTGGTGTTTGCCAGGCTGATTGCTGGCAGGGTTGGCATGGGGTGCTGCTTTTTGGCTCGAGGGATGCAGGATAAAGCTGCCACACTTGGGGAGACACAGTTACCAGCACGCTGTGTGTGCCCAGGTGTGCTGGCACCGCCTGGACAGCCCTCTGCCTGGCAGACCGTATCCCAGGACACGGCAGCAGCAGTGTCTGGCATGGGGCTGTTTCCATTAGGTCGTGTTGAGAGAGGAGCATGGCTCTTTGGGAACAGCCCGTTCCCTGCTGTATCTGCTCCTTGCACGGGGCACAACAACCACCTGCCCTTGCCTGTGCTTGGTGTTGGCAGTGTGAGGGTGGTGGATTTGGGGGGTGCTCTGAGCTCTATGAAGGGGCTGCAAAGTCTCCACAGATCTGCTGTGGCACCAGTAGGTCTTGCAGCCCTGGGCTGGTCTGTCCTGAAGCTCAGGCAGAAGGAAAGTGGACTCTCTAGTTTAGAGCTCAAATAAATGGCTGCTGAGTATAGTGTAGATATGCAGCTTTGTAACCCATGATATACTTTGCTGCTGCCCTTCTTCTTAATCCTGACACACCTTTGTTTAAAGTGTTCCAGCAGAACGTTGTTTATCCAGGCCATTATTACCAGTATCTCAGGCTCCTTTTTTCTATCCTGTGACTCAGGGACAGTTTAGTGCAATTTCTTCCATCTTTCCTCCATATCAAAGATATTCCTGGCAAGTTCATGTTTATTGTTTGCAGTTAATGTTTAATATTTCCTACTACTGGCATCTCATGGTTGATCTTAATTACACCCTTCTAATGTAAGACAAAAGTCAGCAAGTGAGACTGTGTTCAGGCTGAGGCCGCGGCTCGGAGCCTCATCCTGCTGGTGCCTGGGGCTGGGTGCCCAGTGCACCCCCTGTGCCCTCTTGGCACTTCACAGGCCATGCTGGGAGGGCGGCTGCTCCATGTGTGCCACAGAATCACAGAATCATTTACATTGGAAAAGGCCTCTAAGATCATTGACTCCAATCTTTGAGTCCAACCTGTGTTGGCACAGAGTGTCCAGTGTGGGGCCCCATGTGCTGCACCAATGTGGACAAGCAGAAGGTGTTTTTGAGTAGCTCCAGTGGAAGAAAGGATCAAGCTTCTGTTTGATTTGCTCAGGCTTTAAATGCGGGTGCTGGTTTTGCCTCTTGCTGGCTGGGCTGAATTGTTAAAATGGATTAGTAGAAATTTAAAAAAAAAGCCAAATTAAAAATTAACAGGGTGCAGAGGGCAAAATGCCCTGCTCCTGGCAGGACAGCGAGGTATCACATGCCTCTGTGCAACCTGGGAGCTTGGGAGATTCCTGTGTGCCTTTCCCCTCAGACTTAGGGAGCTGGATGTTGCTGTTAAGCCCTGCCTGTGCCCTGCCCATGCCCACCTCCTCTGTGTCAGTTGGTGGGTTTGTGGGCAGGGTCTCCTCGCCTCCACTGCCTCCCAAGGAGGTACCACTCACCCTTCACTTTGGGGCTCTCTGGCTATAAATATCGTGGGGTGTCAAGGGGCAGCAGGGCCAAGTCACAACCTGACACCACCTCTCCCTCATTCACAGTGACATTTTGTCAAATGCCACTCGGGAGGGGTGGTTGCTTATCTGCTGGCACACACTGGTGACCTTCAGAGCTCTGGCCAGGTGGCTCCTTTCTGTATTTACACTTATTTATAGCTCTCTCCTCCATTCCCACCTCTGCCCTCCTTCCTGGTACTGGAGCAGGGCTGCCTGCCCCACATGGGTCCCTCTGGGCTGGGATGGAGCTGGCGCATCCCTTGGGGATGATGAAGGGCTCGCAGCACCCAGCTTCGCCCCCTCAGGGTGCTGGTGGCCTGGCTCCACAGGGACCCTGTGCCATGGGTGACAGCTGCAGGAACAGCAGGGTGCAATCCAGGGCAGATGGGGCTGGGTTTGGTCCCAGTGTGGGTCATGCCCCCAGCACCTTCCCACTCTGGTGCTGTGACAGCCCGGGAAGGTGCTGGGGGTCTGCAGGAACCAATCCTGGCCTGCCCAAGTGGGGTTCCCCTGCCCGAAGCAGCTATCGGGGTGAGCAGCTGTGCCCACCGTTGCTCTGCCCGGCGAGAGCTCATCCCGGTGAAACAGCCTCGCGGTGCCCGTCTCCCTGCATGGCTGTAATCCCCATTTCAAGCAGTCTGTGATTACGGATTTCCCTGATAAGCCCAGACGGCTCTCTCCAAAACCCCTGCCCAAGGATTTTCTTTCCTTTTTAGAGTCAAGCCTGGGGTGAGGGCAAGGAGGGAGAAACTCCCCATCCGGCTGCGAAGGCGGGCGCTGGGATCCGACACTGCCCGTGGGGCCGAGGGAGGGCTGGCGGGAGCTGGCACTTCATGTTCTCGGCATTTCTCACCTTCTGCTCGTTTGGGTCCCAGCCTAAATGCTACTGGCTAATTTGGGGCTCTGTCTCCAGCACGTGTGGATGTATATTTATCTCTTAATGCTTTGAGTAGGCACTTGGCTGTGGGGAGGGAAGAGGCTCTGTGCGGGGCTGAGTCACTGCTTCTCTCCTCAGGAGGAGGTGGGCTGCCTGTTTCTGGCTGGTTCCTTTGGCCTCTCCAAGGAGCTGCCACTTTCCTTCCTTTTTTTCCACACAGCAAAGTGGCATGTGAGTGACAAGGTAATTGCAAAGCATCCTGGAGCTGTGTCTGCAGGCAGCAATGCAGAGCTGCCCTCCCAGGCTTAGGCAGGATTAGGATCCCATGAAGGTGCTGCCCGTGTCCAGCAGCACTTTCACGCCGGCAGACTTCAGAGGCTGAAACTTTTGCAGCCTGACTAAGCATAAGCACAGCGTGTGTGCCATCACAGTGTGCTCAGAGCTCACTCCAAAATACTTGGCCACGACTTCAAGGGTTTGGACCCAAGGGTTTTGCAGATAAGGGAAATTTCTACCAGTGTTGTTGTCAGGGTGTGACAGAGGAGAGGACCTGCAGGTCTCTTTGTCACGGTCACTGCCCTGTCCCCAGCTCCCTGAGCCAGTTAAGCACAGCAGACAATGAGCTGAGCTCTCATGCTTGCCCTGGTTTAGGTTGCTATTGCCTGGCAGCAGGGCTGTGGTTACTGCTCTCGGTGGGCTCACGGATATGGCTGCCCCTGGGAGCCAGCAGCTCAGCCCCAGCCAGCCTCTCCAGTCCTTCTGACTAGGGGGATTTAGTTTGAGCAGCCCAAGTTGACACTGAAAAAGAGGAAAACATTTCCTGTCTCGTTAATCCAATATTTGAATTAGAGTTGGGCTTGGAGAGGAGCCTCATGTCTCTGCAGTGATAAGACCTCACATGCTCCCATACTAGATTTAACACTGCTCCAAAACAGGGGAAAGAACTGAAAGGGAAATGTTCCACCTGTTGTCCCCACAGCGTCGGGAGCCAGCACTGAGCTGTGCTCAACGGGGCATCCTTGGATGTGCCTCCAGGCAGGGACTGCCCATGTACCAGAGCTGCTGGGGACAGTAGAGACAGTGGCCCACATTAACCACCCTCACAGTCGGGCAGGGAGATGGAACTAACCCCTGTGCTAGCTCCTTGTCCTGCCTTGCCTTGCCACTGCCCTGGGAAGGACAAAGATTGGGGGCTTTGCAAAGGGACAGGGAGTCAGAGCAGCTGGGAGTTCTTCCATTCCCTCCCGGGGAGGCAAAGGGATCATGACCAAGGAGACACCAGAAGCTCTCAGACTGATTTGCTCACATGGGGTTTCCAGGAGAAGGTGTAGCACAGGCTGGGGGGAGCCGGCCCTCCTCACCCGCAGTGCTCAAGGACAGGCCTCACCGGCACTTTGTCTGGGAGCATTTAGGTGCAGTCAAGGCTCTTGGGGACAGGAGAGTTGGCAGAGTGACCTCTGGATGTCCTTGTCAGCCAGTCTGGAGATGTCCCTTGTGCTTTCTCACTACTGCCAGCTCCGCCGTGGTGGGCATGGACGGGGGTCTGGCAGTGGGGTGGCACAGCCATGGTGGCACAGAGCCCTCCTGCTCACCTGGTTGTCCCAGGCATGCACAGCACAGCTGCTGCCAGGTCCAGCAGCCTCAGCAGGGGCACAAAGTGAGCACAGACCCTCTGTGTGAGGGTCCCTGGGGAACCCCTACTCCCACAATTGGAGTGACAAACCCCTCACAGTGGGTAGGACTGTCCAAGCTCAGCAGTAGATAAATAAAAGTGTTGCTGCTCTGTCAAGCAAAGCCTCTGCAGAGGGAAGCTCTGTGCAACATGTGAGTGAGTATCAGCTGCCTCTCTGTCCTAGAATTGTGACTGCATCTCAGTTGGGGCTGAGGTCAGAGTTGATTCATGCTTTAAGGAAAACAGAGGAGGATGTCTCTGAATGAAGGCCATTCCTCAAATGCCCTTCACCTTCCAGCTTTGGCTGCCAGGTGCAGCTGCCAGCATGGCATTGCTTCCAGAGAGGATGCCCAGGGTTGGGCTCCTGCTCCCTCAAAGGATGGAGGTGTGTGGCATGGGGGCACCTGTGTAGGGCATCTCTCCTCCCCAGAGCAGGGATTCGTCAGACACGTTGCAATGAGCTGCCAGCAGCTTTCTGGTCGCAGCGTTGCTGCAGCACACACAGGCCAGGTGTCTGGGCTGGAGGATGCCTCCGAATTTTTGAGCATGTCTCCATGGGTGTTTGCTGGCTGCACACCAAGAACCCATGGCTGATCTTCCTACAAACTCCCAAGTAAAATTAGAACAAAAGTTCACTCCTCTCCCAAGGCAGCAGGAAATGCAAAGGGTGGGAAAAGGGAAAGTCAGAGCAGATGAGGTCCTGTGCCCGCAGGCAGCCTCCCCACTGCCACCCCCGACACTGGGCAGGGGGCTGGATCCTCCCCCACCCCCTGTGGCCAGCCCAGAGGGACTTCACTCTCAGCACTCTGTGCTGGGCTAGCGGTGCTTGGAGTGATGGATTCCAAGCTCAGAGTGACGTATTCCCTCTGGAGATTCAGGTCCTTGGTGCTGGGCGGGTTAAATGGCACTGTCTAGCAGAGGGGGCTGGCTGGGGGTGTGACCATGTGCTGGGGTGCCCATCCATGTGCTCGTGCAGGTGATGGCACTGGGCAAAGGCCCTCCCCATGTTTTTTTTTGAGGAGGGGGCTCAACACAGGCCAGGCTGAGTTTTTAGGCATTCCTGACACCTGTGCTAGCTGGGAGCAGTGTGGCAGTGCTGGGCAGTCCTGCCCCCGTGGTGCCCAGAGAGGGCAGCTCAGCAGCATTAGATTGCAGGAGTTTATTTTTACCCAGCCCTGTTGCCAATGGGGACATGTCACATCTGTGGAGTTGATCAAAAGACATCCCGAGCACTGGTGTCAGCTGCTCCTTGTGATCTCAGCACCAGGATCTTTTCCCTTGTGGCATATCAAAAGGAGCAGGAGAATTTGACTGCTCTGCTATTTTTAATTGAACGCACACACGCACACACAGAGACACACACGTATATATATGTATGTATGGCTTTTCTAAAAATAAAAGCCTCTGCCTGTGTTCCCATGGGAAGATTTGGGGAGAAGGGGGAGCCAAAGTTGTTGCAAGACTTTTTCTGGAGCAGGCGCTAGAGCAGGGGGAGGAAGGCAGGGACAGGCCACAGCAGGTAAGAGACACATCTGAAAGGCCAAAGGACATGTGATTCCAGAGCAGTCCAGGCTGCACCTGAGCAGAGGGGGAAGGAGAACAAGGGGAAAGGTTGCATCTGTGTCCCCCAGAGCTGGCAAGGATGACAATGGGACCAAAGATTTTTGCAGGGCAGCCTTGGGGGGCCTGTCAGGAGTATCAGATCCTGGAGCCACTCAGGGGTGCCTGATATATTTTGTGGCACCACACTTGGGTAATCTGCCTGATCCACATCCCTCCAGCATCAGGATGAAGGGAGGATGCTGGGGAGAGCATCCCCCACCACGGGGCAGCTCCCAGGCCCCCGCAGAGCTTGGGCTGGGGCAGTATCAGCAGCCCCAGCTGCTGTGACATGGCACTGGCTCACCACTGGGTTATGAAATGCTCTCCCCCCTGTCCTTGCTTTCCCTGTCTCCCACCTCCCCTGGGACTGGTTGGGGCGGAAGGAAGGTGAGAAATGTAAAATGGGAGTGAGTGGGTGCACGGGGTGCCCTTTGGGGTGCCCTAAACACAGTGGGGAGCATGGTAGACAGGCTTCTCAGCCTGTGGGAACACAATCAATAAACCCAGATTATCCCAATTTGACAAAAAAAAAAAAAAAAAGAGAGAAAAGCTGTATTTTCCATTCCTCCAGCTGTGTTTGAAATCCCTTTTCCTTCCCATTGAGTGAAGGAGGAGACCCTTCCAGGGCGGTTCAGGAGGAGGAGCCCCCGCATTCCCCTGCCCATGCAGCCTTGCTCACATGCTCAGATGTTTGTCTGCTCCAAAATCCATTTGCTCTGTAAATAAACTTGCTTCTCTCACTGCCAGAAAACTCCCCCTGGGCAGCCAATGCCGGGAGGAGTCGCACCAGACCTTTCCCCTGTGTGGTTGAACCTGGACACAGGGACAAAACCAGGCAGGGTCCAAATGCCGGCGCAGGCAGTGGGTGCCGGTGCCAGCCCTCACTCCGGGGGTGCTGGGTGCAGCCGTGGGGTTTTGTGGGAGGGTAGTGGCTGGAAGCCAGGCTGAAGCAGGGCAGGTGCCAGCTCCTTTCTGTGGTTGAATGGAGATTTTTAGCTCAGTTCCTAAAGCTTGCATCACCCTGTGTGCACCCAGACATCCATTCATTTCCGTGCCGTTTTCTCATCCCGTACAGCGCAGGGAGCAGGGTCTGGATTGCACTGGTGGTGCTGCTTCCCCAGAGGGACTGTCCCTGAGTGGTTCAGTTCCATGTGGCAGGGACAGGAACAGGGTAGGAACCAGATGTGAGGCCACTCACAGGAGCCTTGCCCTGTGCACTGCTGTCCCACGTGCACCCAAGACTCTTGCCTCAACCTCCAGCTAGATAACCTGGATGTCACCCTTAGGGTACCACAGGCAGGAATGGCCCCTAAGAGCTCCAGCAGCTGCTTTTCTACAGCTTGGGTGGCTGTGCTCTGCCCTCGGCATCTGCCCGCTGCGGGAGGTGAGGCTCTTCCAATGCAGATGCTGCTGTTCTGACTCCTGCCACAGCTGGGACACAAGAGGGGGTTTGATGGAAGTTGTGAGGGTGGTCTCAGTAACCAGCAGTGCCAGTGCCAGGCTGTGCAAACCAGTCTGGCAGGTGTGCAGTGAAGAGGTGCTCACCACGCTCCACAGTGCCATGAAATTGCTCCTGGAGCCATGTGGAAAGAGGGTCTGAGAAACGGGCCTGAGCGGAGGTGGGAGCCCACCAGGAGACCGGCTGTCTCCACAGGTGGATGCTGCTGCCCCTTGCCTCCTGTTCCCCTGGCACAGCAATGGGCTCACCCCCTTTCTCTTCTCTGCGCAGTATGAGGTGTCTGGCGAGGAGCACCTCTACTCTGACTTCCCCGAGATCGATCTGTCTCAGCTGGATGCCGGCGACTTTGACTCGGCCAGCTGCTTCAATGAGCTGCAGTGGTGCGGGGAGCACTCGGAGACAGACTCCAGCCAGTACAGCACTGATGACTCCGAGCTCTTCCAGGTACCCCCATCCTCCTGGCACAGGGCACCCGAGGATGGAGGCAGGGGGAGGAGGGAGGGAGGGAGGAGGGAACATGCACAACTATTAATATCTCCTCCCCAGCTGATTAGTGCTCCATTAATTTGTGCACTGGCTCTAAATGGGGCAAGCGGAGTAAGGCTAATGAGGAGGTGGAGGAGCAGAGGAGGCTGCTGAGCCAGCCCTCCTGTGATGTATTATTCACAGGGAATTACAGCCGGGGTGCAGTGCGTCCCGTTTGATTCCCGGAATGGCAGGATGTGCCAAGGTGTCAGTGCGGGGGTCTCAGCGCTGTGGTGTGGGGCAGCATTATTCCTTTCTCAGGAGAAGAAAGCAGCCTCACCTATGCTGGCTTCCCAGTTTTGGCAGCCCCCTCTGTCTGGGGCTTGGGTCCTTTTGGCAGAGGTGGCTGGTTTCTGTCCTTGGCTTTGTGCTGAGATGGATCCATGTGCCAGCATGGACTACACGGAGCAAAGAGGTGCTGGGACAGAGGGTGCTCCTGGGCACAGGAAGGGCTGGTCCATAACCCTCAGCACTGTTCCTGTCTCTCCTTGGAGAAGAGCTGAGCATCTCATGGAGTTCTGGGGCCAGGGCAGGGCTGTGAGCACAGCAGAGTCAGGTTTGGAGACATGGAGCTGCAGAAGCTGCCTAGGGATCAGGCAATTTGCCTTTCTCACCTTTCCCAAAGCTCATGAGATGCCCTGGATGTGCCTATCCTTGGGGACTGGAGTTTCTCTGCCCTCCTGAGCAGCAGCCAGGCTCTTACCCCTCGGACAAGGAGGTTCTGACCCACTGGTGCCAGCTAGTCACCAACTCTGGGTTACGTTTTGGGAGGGAGCAAGATTTATATTTAAACAAGGGTTAAAAAAACCAAAAAGCCCCGATATTTTCTAACCTGGCCGTAATAACAACCCTGTGGCTTTTATGCTGTGCTAATGCTGTGCTTGAAAATGGTCCAGTCCAGCTGAGGGACCTTCATCACGAGATGCATATTTTCCGCTGAACTTCCTGGGGAAAAGATAAACAGAAAAGAAATGCAAAAGACAGGCCCATTAGGAGCAGTGGAGTATGATGAAATGTATCCCACTGAACTTGTGTGCACAGTGCTCTCGTGCCAATAACAGGAGGAAAAGAAACGGAGCCAAAAATGGAGCATCCTGCTGCCTTTCCCTGGAGCCTGCTCTAGTAACTGTGAGCAAGGTTAGGGCAGGGAACAAAAGATATTTTATTTTCAAACAAGATGAGAGAAACGCAGAAGGGAGTGTACAGGCAACAGTCCTGCTCACGAGCCTGAATTCACCCTCGTGCTAATTTTATCACTGATGGTAGTCTGCTTCTTGTTGGACATGGTTTACATTCAGAATGTGATGGAGGAGGACCAAAAGGAAGGAACTCCTGACTCACTCCAGCCATTCCTCAGCTTCTGCATCCTCTTTTGGGCTTCTGCAGTGCACTACCAGATTGGAAGGGAACTTGGGCTGTGTGGGACTGGGAGGGCATTGGGAAGGCTGGAGGTGCATCAGCCAAGCTGAAGCTCAGATGGAAAGAGGGAGGGACCCAAGGGGTCAGATCAGGGCAGCAAGAAGGGAGGAGGCGGGAGCAGCCCCTGGTCCTGACTGGCCCAGTGCAGCCACAGACACTCACAAATCTCCCATCAGCATCCCCACATCATGCTGTTCACCCAAAAAATAGGTCAGGGGAGCTGTAGTGCAAGGCCCGTCTTGCTCTGGGGGCTGTGCTCTGTGGACAAGGTCCCTTGCAGAGCACTGGGTGCAGCCAACTTTAAGAGTGAGGGCTTAGAATCCCTGTTGAGCTGGAGGTGCCTGAGTTTGGGGGCTTTTATTGAAAACAAAACTCATACTGGTTGTTGTTACAAGCTGTGGTATTTGGCCAGCAGTGCAGTCCAGGCTGAGCTTCCCCTGTGCCCTCCCAGGGGGCCATGCCCTCTTGTCCACTGGGCAGCCATGGGCTGAGCTCACAGCTCCTCACATTTTCTCTGCCTTCCCTGTCCGGAATGTTGCAGATTAACCAGCCGTGCCCTCTCAGGCCTCCCCAGCCCCATGGAGGGCAGAGGGCTGTGCCTGTCCCCTCCCTGGGCTCCCATCCCAGTTGGGATAGCTGGTGCTGTGGGCACAGGAGGATTTGGGCAAGGAGCCTTTTAATCACAGATCGTTTATCTTCTGCTGTTTGCATGATGGTGGGGTGGAGACAACTGTTGGGAGAGAAGATGCTCTGATTCATAATTTTCCTGCTGGGGGTGCAGGTGGACAGATTAACCAGTTGGGTCTCCTTTTCCAGTTGGGTCTTTCCTCCTCAGCCCATCCTGGTGGTGTGCCAGGGAAGAGCTCTCACAGGTTGCTCTGTGGGGTCACTGGCAAGTGGGAGCTGGTCAGTGGGAGCTGGTGTGGCACTGCTGGTCCCTCTTCCCCCACCCAGCATCCCACAGACCCTCCGCCCAGCCTAACTCCCCCTCTCTTCTCTGCCTGCTCATTTCAGATAATAGACAGCGAGAACGAAGCACTGCTGGCAGCCCTCACGGAGACATTGGATGATATACAGGGAGATGACATGGGCCTGGCTGCCTTCCGAACTATGGAAGAGGGGGACACGCTCAACCATGCCTACACCTCACCTGCCCCCTCCCCCAAACCCACCGCCCCGGTCACGGGGGGGCCGCCCCCGGCCCCCGAGTTTGATGAGCTGTCTCTAGTAAGAACCCACTTCCTACTGTTTAAGGTGGATTTGGATGAGCCCCTGATAAGCCGGCTGCATGGGTATGATAGGAAGCAAAGGTCTGAATTTTTTCATTCTAGGCTTAAAACTCTCTTTAACCGTCAATACCAAAGCATATACTTGTATTGTATACGTATACATGTTCTGCATCATTGCTGTCACCTCCATCACCATCCTCACGGGAACAAGCTGTGTGTATACAAATATATATATGAACGGGGTGGGGGCGGGTGTCAAAGGGGTGGGGGCTGCTTTGGCAAGACCCACATTTGCTTTTAATCGGACATGCAGCTGTGGGGCTGCCTGGGTGTCTCTGGCTCATCCCAGCCTTGTGTCCATGGGCAACAGTGGCTGTTCCCACCCACCTCTGCCCCTGGCCAAGTTCCCTGCTGCTTTTGCAAGCGGGACAGAGGAGCTTGGCCAGGGTGTCATCCTGTGCCCTCAGCTTTCAGCATGAGGGTTTGACCCTCCCTGTCCCTTCCACCAAAACCCGTCAGGGGCTGTGTGGCCTCCAGTTACTACAGATTTGGTGACCGGAGTATCCCTCTTGGTTCTCTGCCATACTGGGGCTCCAGTCCCGCTCCCCATCCTGTCCAGGACTACCTGGCAGCATTTACTGCCATTCCGAGGAGATTCTCTGGGACATGGCACCCAGCCTGCTCTCTCCTGAGGCTCACAGCCCCCCCCAGAGACCCCCCAGCCAAGTCCCGGGGTCTCCCCAAAAACCCAAAAGGGGAGGAGTGACATCCAGTGGTGACAGCGTGCATTTCCACCACCCACGCCCCTGCACAGGGGTATATATCACACATGATATGTATGTGTATATATAGGATGTATACGTTGCAGGGGTGGGGGGGAAAAAGTGCTGGTTGCTTCCACCAACAGGAGCTGCACACCTAAAGCTGTGGGTGCCCCAGTTGACACTTCCCGGCAGACCCTGACCTTGGCACCCCCTGTTTCTGTCACCCCTGTACCCCCCAGGGGTCTGTGCCCACCGACCAGCACGGGAGCCCCTGATCTGTCTCCTCCATGCAGTCCCCCAGTGCCTACGCAGTCGTCTTGCTGTTGAGCTGTTGTCGCCTTCGGTTGTTAGCGCGACATGGGTGGAATATGAAATGTTGTTGCTGGGCGTGGGGTTGGTGTTTTTCTTCCCCCTAAGCAAAACTGGGGTTGAGTAGAAGAAAAATGTTATGCTGACCTTGCCATCAGAAGAGGTGGCCTGTGGGTGACCCAGGGAAAACCCCACTCCCACCACACACGGGCTTTGGGGAGATCCTCGACAGGTCCCACAGGGGTTTGCATCTGCAAAATGCCTTGAAAGCTCATTAATGAGTCCAGGCCTTGCATGGGGACACAAGTGAGTTGTCCAAACCCGTCACTCACATCAGCACAAAGCCTCTGTCATCTAAGGGCAGAATTGATGGAGTAAGAAGTTTAGATGCCGTGGGAGCTCCTGTGCATCTGACAGGAGTAGAATTGCCCCTGGGAAGTAAATTCTCTCATGTCTGCACTGCCCCAACCTACTTGAGGGTCCCTGAGGACATGGGTGAGTGCTGTGGAGACAGCCCTGACCCCCTCAGGGATGCACATGGCCAGGCACCTGCCCCCACAGCCTTGGTGGGGTGGGAAATTCCTCCCTGCCATAGATTTTTCCTGCCCCATTTTTGGGCACGCGTGAGCCAAGGGGCTGCAGCCCTGCCGGCGCTTTCTCTTGCCCTCGCTGCGATGCCGACTCCTTTTCTTGGCACTTCTCTTTGCAGCTGAAGAAGTTGCTCCTCTCTCCATTGCATGTGCCTCCAAGCTGTGAGGCTCAGCGGGATGGGAGCGCCCGACGCCTGGGGACCCCAAAATCCCGACCAGCACGGCCCTGCACGAAGGTACTTCCTCATGGGCAGAGCTCGAGCCTCTCGGGAGCTGTCCTAAGGAAAGGCACTGAAGGATGGTGTCAGGGAGCATGGGCAGCTTCTGAGCTGGGCAAGGGGCTTGGGACAGGTAGAGATCATCACCTGCGGTGTAAAGTAAAATACTCACAGGTATTTTCCCCAGAAAATACTGCCAAGGCAGTGGAAAGGTTTCAGAAAGGTTTATTTTGGAGGCAAAGACACTGAAAACTTACAAAGAAAAACTCTGCACCAGCAGTGAGAGCGCTGAGCCTGAGAAAGTAACTCCCCCTGATCTTTCCCAGGTTTCTTATCTTTGCTGGCCTCCCTCTCCCAGCCTCAGGACAGGCACAGCCTGTAACATCCTTAGAGTTTATCTTTGCTCAGACCAGAGAGACACAGGAGGGACACAGGAGGGAAAGAAACACTTCTCTCATCCTTGAAAAAGGGGTTTGTTCTTAGGCAGAAGGTCTTCTTAAGCAACAATTTGCTCTAACTTTCCCGTTACAAATTCTTCCAAAAAGGGCATACCTGTTCCTACATGTGATGTTCCCATCCCTGTCTGCACTGGGCTGAGAAACGCCTCAATCTCATTTGGACCCTGTGTGGTTCAGCCTCTCCCAGCTTCCCTAAGTGCCCATTTGTGAAAGCCCCATGTGCTCCCTTGTCCCCCTCTCTACTGACTCTCAGCCCAGGCCAGGGGCCATGAGCCAGGAGAGCTGCATGCCATGCTGCAGAGCCCACCCTCCTCACTTAAGCTGATCTGAAACCCAGCAGAAGTTGCCATCAAAGATTTTTCTACTTTGCTAATGGTTATTGTGCAGTGCATTAGGTCTGGCAAATTAGATTGCCTAGGAAGGGCAGCAGATTCCTCCCTGGAAGAAGGAGCATCATTGTGTGCAGTGCTTGGGGCCCGGGGGCTGTTTCTAAGCCAGAACTGGGGGGTTTGAGGATGTCGGTTGGCTCTGTCAACGTGGAGGGCTTCTCCTTCCATGCCAGGTACTTGTGTCAGGTTGTGGTGTGGGGCTTGGGGCTGATTTTCTTCTCTCTCTTCTCCAAAGGTGGAGGGTCCCCGGGACAGGAGGGCGAGTGTCCCGCAGGCACAGAGCCGCAGCTGCACCGAACTGCACCGGCACCTCACCTCCACCACCCCCTGCTCCCAGACCAAAGCCCCCCAGGCACCTGAGGAGTGCCCCAGCGGTGGTCACCACCCGTCCCCGGGTGACTGCGCCCATCCCGAGGATGACAGTGACTCCAGCGAGGACTCACTGAGCTCTGGTGACTCGGTGATGCCCCTCTCCTCAGCAGAGGATGGCTCCGGCAGCCAGTTCTCCTGCGAGGGGGAGATGCACTCCGTGGTGGAGCTCATCCGCTACATGCACACCTACTGCCTGCCGCCGCGGAAGCTGCCCGCCCGCGATGCCGCTGATGCCAAGCCCCAGCCATGCAGCAGCCCCTTCAAGAGAGCCAAACCGGACTGTCCCACACAGCCGGGCCCCCCTGGCAGTGCCCAGAGCCGGCCAGGCTGTGCCTGGCAGGCAGCCGGGGCCTGCAAGAAGCCCGGAGCATCCTTCTCCATCCTGAAGGAGCTGCTGGCGCGGGACCTGCTGTGTGATGTGAGCAAGCCATACCGCCTGGGCAAGCCCGTGTACGCTGCCCTGGCACGGCCGCCCGGCTCCTGCTCCCCTGTGCCGCCAGCCCGGGATGGGGAGGATGCCAGTGGGACTTGCACCTCCAGAGTGAAAACAGCACTGGAGAAGGGTGAGCCACGGCAGAGCCCTGGGGCTGAGGCAGAGGCACCGCGGGAGCTGGGTGGCCATGAGGACGATGGTGGGAAGCAAGAGGGCAC
The DNA here is from genome assembly GCA_035041135.1 of Platyrinchus mystaceus. Classification (NCBI taxonomy): domain Eukaryota; kingdom Metazoa; phylum Chordata; class Aves; order Passeriformes; family Tyrannidae; genus Platyrinchus; species Platyrinchus mystaceus. The sequence continues at coordinate 16,525,714 of JAWWLV010000030.1, forward strand.
CCCAGGCACAGCCGTGGGGAAGGTGGCCCGCAAGCAGGACAACACTGTTTACGCCGTCCGCCGGTCCAAGAGACTCAACCCCGAGCTCGGGCACTGGCTCTCCTTCCTTGATGAGCCACCCCCCGAGCCCTCCGTGCCCCTGGCCTGCAGAGAGGCTGCACCATGCCCGGTGCTGGAGGGCTTCTCTGCCGAAGAGCCTGCGGCTGAAGTGGAGGTGGGGGGCACAGCACCATCGGCAGAGCCCCAGCCCCTCTCCCTGGGTTCCCCAGTGGATGGTGAGGTGGGAATCGGGGCTGAGAGCCGGCGCTGTGCCCTCCTGGAGCAAACAGGTGAGGGGGCCATGGGCTGTCACTCTGCTCAGCCCTCCCTTGTGCTGCCTGTGCCATCCCTGCAGTGGCAAAGCCATATTGGCCAGGCGCTGGGCACTCAGCTGGCAGTAAGGCTGTGGGCAGCCCCAGGCACAGCCCCATGTGCTGGCTGGCTTTGTGATCCCATGTATGGGGAGCTGGGGGCCTGTTCTGGTTTCGGGGTGCTGTTTCAATTCATGAGGGCCTTCTGCTCCTGTTTCCCCCTCCTTATATGGAGGTGAAAGAGCTGGTGTAGTGCTCACCCAGCAGGGACCAGGCTGCCCCATCTCTACAGGTCCCTCTTGCCCATGGGCTCACACTGTGCCTGGGCTCTGGGATTCAGCTGCAGCTGTGCCCTAAAACCACAGCTGTGTGCAAGTACTTTATGAGCATGAATGGCTCAGCCCTGGCAGCGTGAGCCCTCTCCCTCAGGTGGGCAAAGCCCCCAGTGCCCAGCCCCTGCCAGACCTCGGGCGCTGCAGGGAGTACAGCTCCACTGGTAACCTCCTTCTCTCCTGCCTTTCAGAAACACCCAGGTGTCTCACGCTGTCCTTGGCACAAACGTAAGTGCACATGGGGTTGAAGGAAGTGTTCTGGGGCTGGAAGTCACCTTGGTTTGTGTAGCTGGGCCAGGCCTCTGCTGCAAGCACACAGAGCAGACTGAGCCACCCAGCTGGGCACAGGGCTGTGGGGAGCCACGGCCATCACTCGGGTGCAAGGAGCTGGGAGAGCCCCATGCTGAGGGCAGGGCATTTCTGCGTGTGCCCCAGAGCGCTCGCTGGGACAGGGAGGGCATGCTGCTCACCCTGCTGCCCTAGTGCCCTTTGTCAAGCACTAGCCATAGTGGGAGGGCTCACTTGTAGGCATCATTTTCTCAGCTTCCTTTTGGGTTTTGGGACTGTGATTCACCTAAGCACTTCGTCTCTCCTGATTTTCTGCTCTTCTCCAGTGACCCAGCCTTTGGGAAGAGAAACTTTGAGCCAATGCTGACTGTGGAGCTGTGTGGAACAGCAGGTAGGACAGGCTTTTAAATTTTGGGTTTTGCAAAATTCCTCCATTTTGCAAAATGGGAGAGGGCAAATTTACCCTAAATTCAGTCTGGAGTCATCAGCTCCAGCCTACCCAGCCAAGGGAGCACATTCATCCTCTTCACACTATGAATACAGGAGACACCCAGCCACATCCAAGCACCATGAGCACCTGATATGGTTTGGAGCTGGCTCCCTGCCAAGTCTCCAAACCCCACCATAAGAAGTTCCCCCCTGCCCCAAACCAAGGGAGAAGAGGGGAAAAAGTAAAAAAAACAAGAGGACCGAAACGAGAGACAGCTAAAGCAATATATATATAAATATATTTACTTATATACAATTGAAATATATATACAATTCTACAAGGAAAAGGGAAAGGGAACGGGGAAGGGAATAAAAAGGAACAA
>JAWWLV010000030.1:16527595-16546879 GCA_035041135.1 Platyrinchus mystaceus
CCTTCTCTTAGATGGATGGCCTTAGGGGCTGACGAGCTCCATCTACCCGGGGGATTATCCCTGAAGCAGGACTGGGAATTGAACCTGCGACCACGGCAATGAGAGCGCAGCATCTTAACCACTAGACCACCAGGGGTCCCCAGTATGTAATATATATTTATAATTTATTTATAGGATCTATAGTTTCCTGATATAGTGTTGTCTTTTCATGGTTTCGCTGGGCCAGAGTCCAAAAGATTCGAGTTTTCAGATGTGCATGGAATAATAGGCAAATACACATTCCTACACCTGGCATCCTGTGAATGCTCTTCTCTAGAATGTCAGCCATAAATTTTCAAGGGAAAACTGCAATGCTGTATCATTTAGTCTCATAATTATAAAGCATTAGCAACCATTATTAATAGTTATTACCCCTACTTGGCAGAACAAAATCACCTGACTAATATTTATGCAGTACTTTAACAATAGCTGTATTAATAATAAGAATTGCAAAGTCCCAATAGTAAGCTGGAATAGGTTTAGAGTCTCATTTTTGAAATTATTCATAATGTAAAATTAACAAAAAGGCAACCCAAGAAACCACCACCCTGAATTTTCTGGGATACTGAAGTGGTGATCCTTTTTGTTTTTCCCCAGAAGGTTGCTGATTAGTTTTTCTTTCACTCTAAATTTCAGTCATGAAAGTCATTTCTATTAGGTACTAGTTTTAAGGTCAGTGTGCCATTGTTGTCTCTGTAAACCTCCAGTTTAACATTTGTATCTGGAGGAGCTGCTGTCTCAGTTGCTTTTCCATAGTGTGCATATTCTAATAGTCCCACTGGGCATGTTGAGGAAGAAGCTTCCAAACAACATATAGTGTATGTGTTGCCTGAGTTGCAGTTCAGCTACATGAGACTGTCCCTCAGCCTGTGCCCAACCTCAGTTCCCATTACAATTTCAGCCACTATTTTAGTGTTGATTCCATCTTGCATCCTTCACTGCCATTCATAATGTGAAACCCAGTGTGAGATGCATCTGTTTTAAAACCCGGGGCTCAGTGCTGAATGTGCTCTGTGTCACTTTTGTACCTATATATCGGTTTCCTGTGCAATCTGTTGCCTAGAAGGTCTCGTGCCAGGTGCAGTGTGAACACAGGGCACATTTCCTGCTGGTCTGAGCTTGAATCCTGTAGTCTCTGTCACCTGATTGGCCTAACCATGAAGGATTCTCTGTGCCAGGACTGGAGAAGTCAGAATATCCAGTTGTGGCTGCTCATGCTCAGTCAGCACCATGTACCTGTTGCTTATCAGAAGATCCAGTTTATTTCAGATATGACAGCACCAGGCCAGTGGGTCCCAGCCTGTGTCACAATATCGATACAGCCTCATTAAATTGCTGCTTTGTCCCAGAACTCGGTGTATTTCAGTGGCAAGGAACTGATCTATCTAAAGCATATTAGAATGGGAGGTAATATTAACTTTCATGGGCTTTTGTAAAATATGAATTACATTGTGTGCTGCTTTGTATCAGGCACCCAAAATTAGACTGTATTTGTATGTGGTAAGATTACTATAACTGCACAAAAGATTACAGAGTGGTTTTATTTTCATATGGCTCCCTAAGCCCTAACTTTTTTTTCCTGTGTTGTGGTCTCTTACAAAACAACAGAAGAACATAAAATCACAATGTTTGCATTCTTTCTTACACCATTTCATTTCCTTGGAGATATAAATTCAATATTATAATCTATACTTCTGGTATGGTTTCTTAAGACTTAAATTGACCATAATCAGTGATTTGCACAGATGATGTACTGTTATCCACTGCAATTTTGAGATATAATTTTAAATATTACAGTGCAATTGCTTGTCTTCATATTTTTGTATTTTTACTCTTAAATTCTGGCCTCTCTATTCTTTTTACCATTTTCTGCAGCAGTGCACACATCAATACTAGTGATAGAAAAGAAGCCACCACATACTTCCCAGGAGCTTTGGCTTAGTTAATGCTGGAAGTGTGTTTCTCTTCTATTGTGCAAGGTCATTCTCTTTTCTTTTAGTGGTAAAAGACACCAAATGTTCTGTGCTGCTTTTTGCCTGGCATGTTGGCTGGGAAATATAACACATTTCAGCTCACAGATTTCCCAGTAATAAACTATATGTTTTCAGTACTTCCTAAGTGAAGAAGATGGCAATATCTTTGAATCAAAGGCACTGCAAGTAGAGAGGTCTTTCTCTGAAGACATACACATCAAATATTTAAAATGGAATGGGAAAAGACAGTAAAGAGACTCCCATCTGAAACATTTTGCAAGAAGCACAGTTTACTTCTCCAAAGAACATTGCACTGTGTATCACAGAGACAAGCTAAAGCTTGTGTTGTAATGACTTGAAATTGTAAAATATCACCAGGGTGGTTTATCCATGGCATAACTCTTTTGACTTCAAATAGCCTTATGTATTTTTCCACCAAAGCTCTAATTTTCCAGAAAGAGAAGAGTGCATCTGGTGAGTTGTTTTATTCCAGTATATAGTGCTGGCTTTAAAATATAAATAATAATGGCAGGGGTGAAAGAAAGAAGCTTTGATACTGTTCATTATAAGGTACAGGAAAACAGTTGACTGCATGCACAGTCTAGTTCTTACTATGAGATTTAGACAGTAAGAACATTTATGATTATATTAGGCACCTTTAATAATGAGCATACAAAGCTGGGTCATCTCTGCACATCATTTCAGAGGTGCTTCAGCACTGACGAGAGTTGTGTCACAACCCTACAAGCAGAGGACTGAGAGGGCAGAGTTTTCAGATCTCTTGAGGTCTGGAACAGAACTCCCTGGGGAGCTGAAATAAAAAACAGCTAAAGACACCCATTGCAAACTTCCTCATTCATCTGAATGTGTGTTGGATTAAGTCTCATTAGGTCAATAAGGATTTCTTCCCCATGTTAATATACTGAGAAATCCATGTTCTGCAGGACATTGTTTTCTTACTGTCAGATTTTAACCAGCACTGCCACTTTCTTGGGAGGATGTAGGAAAATACATCAGTGAAAAATGCTTCTGAGTTTACTGATGGGATCACCTGGTGATGTATAGTTGCTCTGAAGTAAAAACTCTGACTTACTTTTTTCAGACAGTGTTTTTACTGCTGTTTATCTGAATGTACATGCATGATTTGACATATCTGTTGGGTTTTAAATTTGGTAGGTTGATCTGTTTTCAGACTGGGATTTCTGAAGATGAGATCTGTTACAGCATTGCTTTATCAGTGTTCTTAGTAATGCATAATGTAATTGCTCTAGACATGCTAATCAAGCTCCATTCTCTGTTATGCTGAGCAGGAAACAGACTCTGAGAGCATTTTTAACCAGCTCAGGTATTTTTTGAGGTTGGCTTATCATTTGAAAAAAACCTGAAAGATCCATAGGTCCACAGAGAACTTAGCAGGGATCTGAAGACAGTAGCCTAACATTCCCCTGAAGATTTGAGTTCCTGGGTGCTACCTATAGATATTTCATTCATGTCCTCAGCAAGCACATCTACCTTTGAAGTTAGTCCTGCTTTGAGGGGGAGGTTGGATTAGATGACCTACAGAGGTCCCCTCCAATCTAAAATATCCTGTGATTTTATAATTTTATATTTAAACAGCTGTTACATTAGATTATTTTCTACCTCATTTCTTTGGTGCTCTGACCTGAGTTTCTGGAGTATGCTCTGCACCTGATGCTGTTAACAACTAGTGATGCACACTGGAAGAGTACAACTAATAGATGTTTTTATAAGGTTCCCAGTCTTGTGTGCTCTACGTACACAAGAAAGTTTTAAGTGTTCAAAAATGGTAAAACCCTGAAAAGTTCTTGAAATATTTAGCGTGAAAATACAATGATATGATATTACAACAGTGCATCCTTCCTAAAGGCCACGTCACAGTTCAGTGTTTAGCAAAGTGCATCTTTGAAGCTGCCAGCCTAAACACTTGAGCTATGGCACAGGCTCATTTGGCTCTGAAGTACCAAAGAGGATGACAAGAAGTAAAGGGAAATCAGTCTCAGTCTTGGGATAAGTGGAAAGTCTGGAACAAGAAATCCTGCCTCTGAGATTTGGCTGTAAAACACACAGATAACTATTTCATCTCCTGTGTAGCTCTATAGACAGGAAAGAAATGATAAAGCTGGCATGTTACATCATCAAACACAGTATACTTTATGGTTTTATTCCTGATATTTTTCTCCCAAAGGGAAGTTTTCATGAGGTAAGGGCATGAACTCAAACCACTTGGCAAGTGTACAAACTGACCTTTAATCACCAAAGATAATGGAATATAAAATCTACATTTGTATTAGGATTGTCACACTGGCAGAAAAGAGGAGTCTCTTTGTAGCTTATGTCCTTTCTGACTTAAAATTTTATAGCCAGTTTTAGTGCTACTGCTGCGTCAAAGATGAGGGTACATGGTTTGATGTTAATAAAAAGCTGGACTTTAGGTATTCCCCAGATAACTATACTAAGAATTTAACTGTATTAAAAATCAAACTAGTTTTAGGTAAATTTACTATTGAATCTCACTGTTTCCATCAGCTCTAAATTTTAAATAAAGGATCTTATTCAAAAAGTGTTCCATGTTTCCCTCAGTCAAAGTGGGCTTGCAAAATGGGCTGCTCCTGTGGATTTCTTTTCCACAGTGTGTTGCAGACACTGCTTTTTCTTTTCTCTAATTCTTTCACAAGACATTTTTCAGTTGTGACAGACAAGTGTGTGGAATGGTGATGGTTAGAGTTGAGCCTCATTTTGGTGGTAGTTGATGTTATTCATTTATTGAGTTACAAAAACAACCCCTATAAATGATCGGGGAATAATTGAAGTAATCAAAGGCTTGGTATGATGCCCATTCAAGCAGTGGGACTCTTCCTGATGATTTCTTCCTAGTTTTGATTAGATTCCTCACAAGCTCTCAGGACCTTGCATTGATACTGTCTTCACAGTTGCTACACTCCCTTGTTGTGGCATATTTAACATTAGATCCATAAACTCTTATGGTGAAGGTGACCATGTCTTCCTTTGTTTCTACTGTAGCAAATAGGATGGTTCCTTAGTCTTGACTAACAAATTTAAGTCCTACAGGGATACAAATAATAATAATTGAATTAACAAAATTTTATACATTCAGGTCTGCTTGTTCACATGTCTGCTACAAATACTTTAAACTTATATCTGTGTCTTTTTCAGGCTTGTAGGTGTATGCAGTTGGGTGTTGGAGCAGGAAACTGATATGATGAACTTGTGTATATCCTTAGAAATATAACTCGTGTCATTTAACTGCATCCCCTCACTCAGTTCCATTAAATATTATCAGAACTTGTTGACAGCCATTCAATATGTCATATCCAAAATTAAGCCACATAACTAGTTTTAGCAAAGACATAACAAAGGTTGCGTTTGTACATTTTCAAGTTTGAGTACAAATGTTGTCATGGGAATGGATTAATATCCTGCCATTTTCTGTCCTTGTTACAATCTTTTTTTTCCCCCTGAAGAATGTCATATCAGAATTTTAATGTCTTGTATAATCTGTGAATTATATCATTGTGCTCTACTGCTTTGACCTTTTCTACATACTGTAATTTGATAGAGTAGCCATTCTACTGCTCTCTTTTTTAACTGCTTTATTATCCCGTTGGGAATGTGTAGTCTGGGCAGACATTCAGAATACACTCCACCATCATTTTGCCATCAACTGTCTGGCTTTTCATTGCTTTACAGGGCTGTTACTCAGGCTTCATATTCCTTAATTGGTACCTAAAAGGGAAGTAGGCTTATCAAGGAATGTTATAAAGAGAGGAGCTTGCAAGGAACGACATGTACCAGAATACTGAAAAGTCGAAGCAGCATTGCATAACATATTTCTTTAAGTAGTGTAACTGTATATGTTCCCAAAGGACACAGAATTAATTTGTGCTATGGCAAAGGTGATATCAAAGTGGAAAAAGAAATAATTTTCACCAGTTCTCATTAGGATCTGGAGATATAGCACACTTGTGGTCTCAACGCCATACTAATAGCAAAAGGTATAATGAACGGAGAGAGCACCAGACATTGCATTTTGGAAGGATACCAGAATAATATTACAGTGTTATCAATGCAACATCTGTGGTTGAACAAGATCAAAGTATTAGAACTGTAAGAACACTTGTTTAATTTCACACTGTTTTCATTTGAAGGTTCATAAGGAAAGTGAATGATTTCACTTTCTGTGATGCCTTTACAGAGTGATGCCAGTCTGCTGTGCAAATGGTTGTTCTCTGGCACATGACAAGAGTGCTTTAGGTGTAATTTATACTTCTATTTTGTTGAACTTACTCAAGCTTGTTTACTGTACAAAAGTAAGTGAGCTCTTGTACTTAATGTACTCTTTGAAACTGAATAAAATATAGAATTTACTATGACTGAAACATGGTTTAAAAAGAAGAATCATGAGAAACTACATTCAACAAGCAGAGAGATATTCTGAGCACAAGTTATTTGAAATGCACATTTAAATGTTTATCAGAGGAGTTGCCTCTTACTGAGCTTTCATCACTTAAAATATTTAAAACAAGTTTTAAGTCATAAGAAAAAGTATGTATATACTACTGAAGTTAAGCCAAGATACTACAGATTTTGGGAATGTATTTCTGGCTCTTCACCCTACTTTGAAATAGCAAATATTTTCAATAGCGAAAAAATATTCATAATACAGAAAAGCGTCTCCCTTCCATATCTGTTGGCTAGTGCCTTTAGAAAAGTCTCAGCCTCTAATCTTTGCCATTGATCATCCATCTGGCACTGTAAGACCTGATTTCATCTCTTGGCTCTAAGCTGGAGCATCTACAAACCCTATTCTGTCTTGCTGTTTAACGATATGCAAAGGAAGCTGAAAGGCTGGGTAGGAAACAGGCCCAAGGCCGAGCTCTCTGCACGTTGTGTCCCAATGTGCTGCTCCATGTGGATGCTGTGACCTGGCTTTGTGAGAATTGCTCATCCCTCAGTTGTTCTTTGGTGCCTCTGCACTCTGAACAGAGATAGTAATTCCTGTGTTTACATATTTTCATGGGGTTGATGGATACAAACACAGAAATTTTGAATAAGTGACAACGTACTTGATGGCCGCATTAGGACTTTCCCTGCAGTCACTGTGCCTTTTTCCATTGATTTGACTGGAAGTTTTGTTCAGCACTATGGTTTAAAGAGACCAAATCAGGGGACAGGGAAGGATTGATTTATTACTTGTAACTAGAAAGCAAAATATATGGGCTGTGACTAAGAAGATGTCTTACATCCTTCTTTCATCTTTTTGTCTTTCATTCACTTCCTAGTATTAATGTTCAAAAAAAAAAAATTTTAGGAGCTTCTTTGTCTGATTTCAGTTTATTCTTTTTTTTTTTTCTAAATGTATTCCCTCTCTTTATTGCTATTCATTTTCCTCCTCTTTTGTACATTTGCTAACCAATCAGTGTCTCTCTCAAAACTTCCCTAGAAGATTGTCTTTTACTAAAATTTGATATAATCACCCATCTTAGTGATACACTGTAGAAGGCAAAATAGCTCCAAAACCAGACAGACAAATGGTGCTTATTTTCAGCCAATTTTCATTTATGTGATTTTTCTTTTTTTTCTCTTCTTTCAAATGCCTGTAAGTAACTACTTGACTCTTTCAAGGTCTCTCCGATGTGACTCTGCCTCAGGAAGATGACTCATTGTTCTGACCTTCAGTTCTCTCTCCTCATTTTGATGAGGAAACTTTCCATTTCGTAAAACAGAAAGCTGTTTTCACTTGCAAAATCATTTTATTGTGCCAGTCAAATTGCACAAGTCACAGCAGGATGAATCTCTCTGATTTCCCACGAAGGCTAAGGGAACATTTAAAGAATCTTACTTTGTGTACATGTGTGTTGGGTTTTTCTCATTTTTTTCTGAGAACCAACTCAAAATATTTGCAACACAAATCCATTTTTCTTTGTCTTGGTTTTGTATCCTTTCATTGGCTAGTTGAGTAATTTTGGTGCAGGCAGCTCTTAGTGAGTGTTCTGAAGTCCTGACTGTGCACAAGCATTTCCCTTTGGTAAGAATCAGGTGTTCTGACAAGTAGATGTGTAAGATTTTTTTTGATTTAAAATTAAAGGAAACCACATTTAATATTTTAAAAAATGATCCTTCTCTTTGATGGAGCCTACTAGAAAGCCCACAGAGGATTCTCTAAAATTGGTAATGTGTTGTATGTGTTATTGCATTGAACTTCCAGCAGTCAGAGGAAGAAAAGTTTTTATTAGAATAAACTTTATATAAATTTGCAGGAAATGTATCTGTCCTTGTAGTTCGTGTACTACTTCAAGAAAAGGTTCTTATAGACTTCTGTGCTCCTGATGTTTTTATTTCCCAAAGACCTTAGAAAAACATATTTACATCTCCGTTGCTATTTTGAACTTTACAGAAATAAATAAGCAGGGTCACTTTACTCTGATCCTTTTAAGCTTTCCATAATTATGGAGTTACCACTGTTCTATTAAAAACCATCTGAATTATCAAATTTTTATAGCAATTGCCATTGCCATTGCCAGAATGTTTTGCTTGCTTTAAGCATTAACAAACTGTGTGCTGGCTTATGAGAGTCCTATCTTTGTCAGTGCACATAATTATTCTTGAATCATTTTTGACCATCTTTAGCTAGGAAACACCTGAATTATGCTCAATTCCTTGAGCAGGCTTCAGATAATTTTCTATATGGGGAAAAGATGAAAAAGAGTAAAAACATCCAATTTTTACTGGCATGTAATGTTAACTCCAAGCCAGAATAACAGGAATTGCAAGACAGTTCTATTTAAGGATTTACATAAGACTTACTCTAGTTTTGTGCAGTTTCCATGTAAAACTGTATCAGTTGTAATTTTTGTGTGTGTCTGTGTGTGGCAAGGGTGTTGATTTGGCAATGTTCCAAATGTACAATGCAGTGCCAGGAGTATGAAGATTTTCTGTTTGCATCCTCTAACAGTGATGACACAAAAACAGCACCAGGAGGCAAAAAGATTGCCTTTGGGATGTCTTCTCAGATGGCACTCACAGTGACCACTTTTAGGTTGTTATCGTGAGTTTTATGATGTTTTGTGCTGTTCATGAAGTACTTTTTGTTTGTAAAAATACTTAAAAAAGTAAATATGGGTTATTGGGTTTTTTTTTTTCATTTTCCATTTAAAAGCAGGTAAAATAATTACAAGTTAGTGATAAATCTGAATAATTTTAAGTAATTTTCATGATCCTTTGAAACCTGCTTCTTGACAGTTTGAATTGTCCCTATGGTAAATTGTTATGTAAGTTTTGTTTCTTCTGAACTTGCTGTTCTTGGGAAAGTTATTCAGCTTTCACAAGTGAGGAACTACTAATTTCTCTTTTCTCACCTTCTCTGTCCTGTTCTCCCCCCTCTTATTCTCCCCTCTTTTTAATAGGCATGCTAAGTTATTTAATTTGGATTTAATTATGGAGAAAGACAACACATTTAGCAAATTTTATCTTATTAAATCATCAGTGCTGGGTTTCTTTATTTCTGTGGGTTCAAGACATTTGCTGTTGAAAACCATGACCTATTTTCTTTCTTCACCTTCCTCACAGGAAGCTACTTACAGTGCATTAGCTGTATGACAGGTAACAAATACAAATGCAGATACCATTCTTTGTCATAGACACAGTATTCCAGTATTTGAAGTTTATGAAGCTGGTTTTAAACTGGCTTTTTTGCTTTCATACTTCCATTGCCCTAATTTATAGTTCCAGTGAGGACTATGTAATAGGCACCTAGAATGAAGAAACTGTAAAGCATTTCACATTTTCAGACAATTCTTCTCATAAGCTTAGTTTTAATTGTTGGCCCATGTTCCTGTTAGAAACAGCACTGCTTTTATGTGGGTGCATTTTATAATTTTTAAAGTTTCGGGAAAAACTGTGGAAGATTATCAGAAGCAGAAAATGTATTAATTATTCTGTGCATGTGCTTTTTCCAACAACTTGAAGGCACAGGTTTTCATCAAAGAACAAAATCAGAATGCTACTTAATGAAGGACGAAATTAATTTACTAAGAAATACAAAGTCACTAAAATACTAAATAACACTTAAAATGTTTTATTAGAGAAAACTCTGAAATTGGGCTAAAGGTGTATCTTCATGAGGTTTTTAGAATATGTAAATCATATAGAAAACTTCCATAATAAGAAGGGGTCTGTGTCCTTTATGTCTCCTCCATGTTGACTGCTTTACTTCTTATTGTCTATTGCATATTTGGATTCTTTAAGTTTTAAAAAGAAGCTGTGTGAGAACCTCATTTTAGATGCCTTTCTAGTTGTTGCTGTCTTATGCTTTAATAACTGTTGGTGGCAATTTATTTGTTATTTGCACATAGACTCTCTGGATTTGGTAGTTTATGAATGTTTTAAAAGTTAAATGGATCAATTTTATCTTTTTTCATTATTTTAATTAGATTATATGAACTCGCTTCCTTCCATGGACCATAATCTTATCACACGCTGAGTTTTCTTCTGTTTTCTCAGTCCAGGAGTATAAATCCAGATGCTACCATACACCACATAATTAAAACCTGACTTAATGATCATTGCCTTTCAGCCCCAGATGACAGGACATTAAGAGAAAATGAATCATCTTCCTACTTTGAGTCCTTCTTTCCCCTTCAAAACCCTTCAGCTGATGACATTCCATTTGCATAATAGTCGCCATCTCCCAGAAAGAGATGGTAGCTCCCGTCTTTTCTCAGTTTTATCACTGTACCTTTGTCTGTGACCATCCAGAACCAGGGAAAGCATCAGACCTTTTGCACTGTTCATCCTGAGCTGCATCAGACTGTAGTTACTTGCCTAGGAAGATCCTGGGAAGATCCCAGTATGTTTCCAGCATTGCTTATTTCTTACATAATTTATTGCAGTGTGTAGCAACAGGGTTATCTGGGTCGGAAGCTACCATTGAGAAGCTGTTGGAGCTCACTGTGAAAGGAATCACATCACTGGGTTTGAGGGAGCCTGCTTTTCCCCACTATCCTGTTCATTTGGAGAGGAAGACTTTTTTTCTGTGTTGCAAATTAGCATCTGTGCAGCCACTCTCCTTTCCCTCACTACCATTCTCTCTCTATATATGAATGCTTGGTGAATGGAAAAATAATGATGGGAATTGTTAGATTGTTAAACTATTGTTAGATTGTTTGACCTACTGCAATACCATATTTATTGTCCTATCCTTTTTGAGCTCTCAAGAAGGACATCTTTGTGTTCCTGCAGTGGATTTCAGTGGTTATCTCTAAAACTCTCCAATTTTACAGTATCCGTAGCATGGTTTTCTAAGGAGCTAAGGCACGTATGGTTGCACTCTGTGTCCTGTACTCCTAAAGCTTCTAAAGCTGCTGGCTAATTCTGTCAGGATTTGACAGAAGTTTTGATGACATTTAATCCCCATGTGTTCTGAGAAAAAAAATCAATGGTTGGTCAGAGGGTAGTGACCAGGTGAGTGCTGTGACGGGAAAGGCAGGCAGAGCTCAGTTTGTGCTGGGGCTGTACCTGTGTGCTGGCAGCCAATGGAGGGTGGTTGCTACCTGTTGTGTCTTCAACTTGTAATAGTACCAGTAGAAATATTAATTAATTTGGAGTCTTCAAAAATCAGGTGTTTACTACAAGTTTGTAGAAGAATGTGTCTCCTAACTGTTCAGGTCTGTGTTTCAATTGTGGACCTGCTGCAAGTGTGTATGATGAAATGGTGTTTTTTTCAGTATAACCCAGATTACTGATTTGCTTCCAAATTCACCAGCCATTCCATTAATTTATTTTTTTTTCCTGTGCTATTTGAAGGCATAGAGGCACAGATAGCTGCATATATCTCAACCTTTGTGAACACTGAAACAAACACTGATATAAATCAGGGTGTATATATATCTATCTTACTACCCTGTAACTATACATTAAGCCAGTCAACAATCTCCCATTGGAGATTGTGTGATCCTTGCAGTAAGATTAGAACTTTTCCTGTTAGAGTTTCTGACTGAACTAATAGTTATCCTGAGCTTAATCCTTACTTCTTGCTAAAGATGTCCTTACAGTTTCTCAAGGGAGTGTAAGATCTGTAGGACTATGTCTTGTCTTTCTTTTGTCCAAATTATCTCAGGGAAGGGGATTTTGTTGGGATTTATTTATAGTCAAACAACAGTCTTGGGTGGAACTCTTGGTGCCTGGGCATCTCATTACCTGTCACAGTAGATTTTCTTCCAATGTTTCCTTACTTCTGGAATGGATGACCATCTTTGATTTTCATTGATTTTTATAGAAACAAAGTTTCAATCTTAAACAAAATAATGTAAGAAAAGTATGTAAAGAAAGACTGTTGAAAAAATGTTGGGATGTTTTTACATCCTATTTCGTGACAGTCTTCTGCTTATTTTGACAACCAGAGTATTTTTTCAAATAGACAAAAATTCTCCAGTAAAAATCTGAGTGGATGGACCCTCCTCCTGCTGTGCTGTCATAGTGAGGTTTCTGCACAAAAGTTTTCATCCAGAACCCTAAATCCTCCCACAAGGGGTTGGGTAAATAATTCTCATATTTTTCTCGTAAATTGCTGACTTTTTTTTTTTCCATCTTACTGCTGTGAAACTAACTCAACTTAAATTCTGTAGGGAAGGAGGGGAATTGTAGCAGATGTCAGATAATTTTGAAGAGAAAAAAGGCCCCTTGTTTTCTCCTGGATGACTTAGCCACCCATCATTAGATGTGTTCTGTTTGGATTTAGAAAACGGTTTGTGCTTTGTTAAATAGTTACTTGATCACAGCCCAGAGATGTAACTCCTAATGTTTCATTTGGTGTGATCCTGGTTGAAAGGGAGGTAACTTAGTTTATGGGGAAGCTGAGACGTAAAAGCCCCTTATAGTTGGAGATAGTAATTGCTGGAAATTTCTCTTTCCCTGCAAGAAGGTTGGAAGTTACCCTGAATGTGAAAAAAACCCTTTCAAAGTGTGGTGTGCCTAATGCATTACAATGTTCATGGTCTTGGTACTGACCCATAGGAAATCTGTCAGATTGCACATATATTTGTAGGACTAATATTGCTGCCTGTCCTATGGTGAATTTGGCATCTAGCAGCATTTGTAGAAAAAAATAATCAAGGAATACTTTTGTTTTGCAGCTGATAACTCATCATTTCTGGGGTTCCAAGCAGCAATGCTGGTTCCTGATCTTACACCCATTTTCTTTCAAAAGAAGTGTAAAAATAGCTAAAATAAAATAATTCCTCTGGTTTTGTTTCAAAACATGCACATTTGCTGAGGTAAGAAAGAGAACCATTGCAAAGACAGAAACTCCAGCTTCCAGTGAAGTTTAATTGTTGAGCTACCTCTACCCTTTTGTAAAAGGTATTCTAAAAAGAGGGATGATTTACTGGGGATCATCCTTATCTAACACAAGGAGGTCTGGGTGCAGTGCCTAACTTTGAAGAGGTTTGGGGATGGAGTGACATGTTTTAGATCCCAGTTTGACCTTATCTATCATGATTTTTACCTTCTTCAGGAAAGAAGGGTCTCCTAAATAGCAGTGCTTGTAGAATGTCTAATGTGTTTGAAGAGCACCTTACCTGATGGGCTAATATCTACATTAACATGTGCAGTGCAATGAAAGTAGTAATATAAGTCAAATAGCAAACCATTAGAAGATATGACTTATATGAATGAAACAGTTTCCTCCTGTGTAATTGAAATTCAGGCTCTATAAAGTCAGTAGCAATGCTCCCTATTTGCAGAGCTGTAGCATCACCATTATTGCCATTCATATAATTTAAATTAATCATATGTTTCCTTACTTGCAGTTTAGTTCTGGCTCAGGCTCTTAATGGGCTTTGACTTTTTCTTCTTTGAGCAAAGACAACTGAAGAGGTTTTGAAGGTAAAACAGAAATTCTATTGTTCTATTGGACATTTGTTTCCAGTTCCTTTTGACAATCCTTTTCAGTGTAAAAGACTCTTCCGTGTCTGCCATGAGTCTGATGTAAGGAAAACAATTTCTATCTGGGATAATTCATTACTACCTTATGGAGTTGCACTGACAAAAATCCTACCCTCTCCTCCCATGGTGTATGTCTAAAAATGAAGTAGCTGTGATTTGAAAGAGTGGAGACCATAATTTGCTCAGTTGCTGTGCTGATGAGGCCACAGAAGTATCTCGTGGATATTTAGATAACTGTGAGTTTTACAACTGATTAGAAAAATATGTCAGGAGAGATGTCAGAGGTTTACTCTTGGTGTTGCTTTTATTTCATGTGAATTCTCACACTGAGGAACTGAGTGGGAATATAATCAAATTCTAATGATGCCAAAATCCTCCTTCTGTAAAAGAGCATTGAGCTCACATTTGGTAGCAATGACGTTTAGAAGAAATGTACTTTATAGGCTGAGATGTTCACTGTTGGCTGTGTGGAAAGAAATTAGTAAGTTACTTGAGGTGCTTTGGCTTCTGGAAGGTTGAAATGTAGAGTGCTTGATATGGAGAACTGCATGTTCTGTCCACACTCACAGTGCCTGACAAACCAAGCTGGGCAGTGTCATGGTTCTACAGAGGCACAGAATTGTGTTCCCTGCTGACTTACCAGGAGAGAAGGGCAGTGAAATTTATTCACAGCACTCTGCTGCAGTCTTTATCCAAAGTCCTGCTCTGGTCCTATCAGGAGTCATGTTCTTACATGGACATGTACATTTATGAAACCTGTACTCACCTGCTCCTCCTGTCAGAGGTTATGTTTGAAGTCTCCTGTTGGGAAAGACTGATTGCAGTTGGGGATTAAAAGTAGATAAATAGGAAATACCTGGCCTCCATCCCGAGTTCTAAGCATTAAAATTCCAAGAGGTGTTTGTGTAATTGAATATTTTGAGTAAAACTGGTTCATTTTTCTCCATTTTTAATGTACTTTGTTAGGGAACAGTTTCACTGGCTTCTTTATTTATTGTTTTGATCTTTCAGATAAATGATAACCTCTGAAGAATTTGTTGAAGCATGTCAGAGCCTCATCTCCTTATCATAGTTTCCTAAAGTTCCTTGGCTCAAATTAAAACAGAGAATCTGAGAGAAAATTAGAGGCTTAGGAAGAAATCTGTTCGCTTATTTAAGTCTGTTGGTTTCCCCTGCTTTAAAAAAAGTTTTGATTTGGGTTTTTTGGGTGTTTTTGATTTTGCTTTTTGTTTTATTATTCCTTGGGATTTTTTCTTTACTAGTACAAATCCAGAGCAGAGGAACTCAAGGAAACCCTAGAAGCCTGTTTGTCACTTTTGGGACCAGATGTTCTTGAGAGTTTCAAAGTATTTAATACATTGCTTGCAAATGTTAGTTAAGATAGTAGATTGCTTTGATTAAACAGGTTTCCAGACTGCTGCTCTTTGTAGCCCTGCTGGTAATAAATGATGGCAACAGTGTTTGATAAAAATATCAAAGAAATAATTTATGGATTTCTGCTAAATTCCTCTGAGGTAGAGAGAGGTACAGACTTCATGGGAATAATAAAATCAAGTTTTTTTTGTTCATAAACAGTGACTTGAAGGTCAGACCTCGAACAACAGCTGTAGTGAAAAATGTTATGTATATTTCTAGTAATACAATAATTTTTATTGCTTCAGAAACTTTCCTCTGGTTACTAAGATGCATAAAGATCCAGAATATTGTCAGAAAATGTGAATCTTGGACATTACAGGACCTGGACACAATTTTCCTACCTATAGAAGAAGGAGGAATTGAATTTTCTCTTGTCAAAGCCAAATAAATTTTCCTGGCTCTTTCTTAGGGCCCTTTCAGATACACTGCATGTCCCCCAAAGGGCTGTGCTGTAGTTGCATAACACTGCACAACCTCTAAGTCACTTTGATAGCATAAAGGAATGAAAAAGTGTGCCCGAAAAGTCCCAAAGCCACTTTTATGGTCTATATGCCCTTACCTGGAAGGGTTGCACTATTGCCTGTTGGCAGCTGCTGCAGCAGGACTGAGCTGTACATCATCCTCATGCACTTCCCAAGAATCTGTGCTGTTATTTTGTGCAAGATTAAGGGGAAAATATAAGCACATTTTGAAAGGATGGAGTATATGGGCATTTTAACCCCAAAACCCACATCTTTATATCCTTGTTAAACACCTGTAATTACCCAATACAGGTTTTTGGGCAGTCACACAACTGTGGACAAGGCAACCCAGATCGGGATTTTTAAGGCAGCTGCTCCATTTAGTTCCTTTTCTTGAATGGAACTGAAACTACTTGATTTGGTGACAGTTGCCAGGTTTTCTCCAGGAAATTCTCTGTATATCAGATGGTTTATAGCAGCATTTGTAGCTGAGGATTTACATTCATTCACTGGTATCTTGGTGAAATACCGAGTGGACAAGGTGTGATAAATGTGACAACTTGGGTCTCCATGGCTGTTGCTCTGTATCAAACAGGATACCTATCCCAAAAGCTTACAGTGTACTGAGCAGTTGTGGAGTGTGCAGAGATTTGCAACGTGCAGCAACAGCAACTAAGTCAGTTAAAGATGGTCAATTTTAAATCAGTTTTACATGGTGGCAGTGATTAGTTACATTCACCTAAATCACAGTTTATGAAAGAAATCAGGCATTTTCCGCTTAACTGTAATAAATAAATAGTTATTTTACTTTGATTTAGAATGATGTTCGGTGTAGGAAAACTGTCTACCAAAAGATCAGTCAAATGAGGAAAGGACACCAGTAAGAAAATAAAGGGATATTGGGGAACAGGACAGTACGAGTTTTATCCTGGATACCTTTTACTTTTTGTGGCTTTCCAGTTTTAATTTATAAAATGATAGTTTTCTGTATTAATTAAGTTGCTGTCTCGAGCTGTGTTGTGAAATTTGCAGAGAAATTGAAGTTAATGAATATTCTCACAAATGCAGCTGTGTCCTCCTTCCCACTGCCATTGGTACAGTCCAACCATGAGCAGGCACTGGAATCAGAAACCAAGAGAATTATTTGGTAGTAATAAGTAATGGTAGGTGCTTATATATAAAATATGTGATATGTATGTACAGATATATATGTGTACATACACATGCATTTATACATACACTGAAATGACTATTTATATATATACAAAAATGTATTTACATTTTCAAGCATTTTCCAGTAATGATTTATATATATAAATATATGTATCTGGCCAGTGAATCAGAGAAAAAGACAGTCCATTCATTCAGTAGCTGCACTCAAGTAATAAAGCAATTTTGTAGGTCAAGAATGGTATTGTGTAGATACTGTGATATTGTGATTTCACCTTCTGGCTTCATCACTACTGTCCTCTTGTCAAAACTGGTGAACTTGTGCTAAAATGCAAAAGTTGTCTTAGCAAAATGTTTCAGAAGATTCCATAATTTAACTGGGACTTTTCTAGCCACTATGTAAAATAAAGCATGTAAATATTTTTTTTCAGTACTGGTCTCTAAATTATTGAGGAAAACAATTGTATTTCACATGAATATTATCAATAATACAAGTTGTGTCTATAATAAATTATGTAAAGGACAGGGATCTTATGTTAAATACTGTAAGCATTCTAATAACCATATGAATTCACTGCAATTCTGTTACTATCTTAGCCTATTCATTGGAAAACCAGTAATAGAAAAAAAATAAAATCAAATTTAGCTAAAAACAAAGGACAAGAAAATTATTTCAAAATCTTAGAAAGGGACATCTACTTAAACAAATCAAGTATAATTCTAGAACATGCAATTGAAAGGGCAGAACATAGGTTAAATTATGGGTTTAGCTGCCTCTGGTAGTAATGCATTTCAGAATATATCAGCATATTACAAAAATACTTTGTTGTAGTACCTGAAAAATGGAAAGAGTGGCAATTACACTGATTCCAGATTTTAAAATGGAAAAAGGTGGTTTTTTTGCTAGGGAGGCTACAAAGCATAGCCAGTTTAGGAAAGCTCATTTAAATTAGATGACATTTTAAATGTTACAGGTAATGTCTTTTCAAGTTAGTATTTCCAGCCTAATGCAGATAATAGGATAATGAGGCATTTATAGAGATTATATTTTGAAAGTTACAAATTGTACTACTTTCTAGCCAGCAAGATGGCACACAAAACCAGAGAGGCCATTCAGGAAATCATTAGAGATGTTCATAGTGTAGAAGAGAATAAATTGAACTTTGCTGGGCTTAATGGCTTTTCTGTGTGTCCTAAATACTTCTTATGTCCTTTTAAAAATTCTCCCTTCTGTAGTGCTGTGGTTTTAAAATGCGTTCATCTCCTCTGTCAGAGGGACAAAAATCCTCCTTAGTCCTGTAGATCCTTGTGAAATATGGGGTAATTTGACTTGCCCAGTCAGCTGCACAGGGACAGGCAATTTGCCAGGTAAGACTTTTGCCATCAGCTGGTACCTCAAATGGTGTAACCTGGCACAAAGTCCTTCACGTGGGGGGGACCCACCTTGTCCTTCTGACTTGTTTACTTAGCTCTCCAAACACAAGATGCAGCTTTAGTTTGCCATCAGAAAGTTATTGACTTAGAAAACTGAATTTCTTCTGGAAAAATCAAGAGGTCAGAGTTGGAAACACTTGTTAATAATCTTCCTCAGTAGATGGGAGAAATAAGGGGATGCAGAGTATAAAGAGTAAACATACATGTTGTAATATATCCTACTCTGTAAGTGTTGGACTTTATATTGACTTGGAATTTGAATCTGGTCATTTATGTACTTAAAGGAATGTAACAGACAGAAAAGCAGGGAAAAGATGAGGAAATTAAGAAAGGAAAACATCAGAGAAGAACAGAAAAAGCATGTTCTGCAGCACGTAGGGACGTGTTTGAGAAGGATGCCAGTAACCATGGGGATCTCTTGTGAGATTGTCAGTGAAGGACTTATAGCAGAATTGGACCAGACCCATTGTAATGTTCTGGTTATGTATCAGTGAATTAGTCACTACTCTGAGTTGTTTGATGTATGAACGAAATGCATCATTACATTGAACCATCTGAATTTTTTACGGTGTAATACATCATTGCTAAGGTAGAACCCTAATGATAAACTAGCATGCAGCCAGGCTTCATTATGTTAAATTAACTAAAACAAGATTCTTTAGCTTGATAAATATATCATGTAAACCATCTCATCAGCTAGGAGACTGAGAGATAAAAGACTGGTGAAGTAGCACATGTTGGAGTGTAACAGGAGAGCAAACAGCACAATATGATGTGTTTTGGATATGAAATATAAGCCTAGCATGGTT
>JAWWLV010000030.1:16546979-16605909 GCA_035041135.1 Platyrinchus mystaceus
ACATGTTGGAGTGTAACAGGAGAGCAAACAGCACAATATGATGTGTTTTGGATATGAAATATAAGCCTAGCATGGTTGTGGAAATAATTGGATAAACCAGCACTTCAATCATGAAACTTGTCATTCTGTAATTGCCTCTTGAGTTCAGCATTGTCGTGTTGGTCTGTCAGCTAAGAAATGTGGAATGGTAACTGAGAATGCTCATCTGGAAATGTTAGTACTCCTCTACATAGACACGATCGTTAAGAAGGGAGAAGGCTCTGAAGTTGCAGTCTCCTGTATTTGCAAGAAAACAGATGACATTTTAGTCACAGAGAAAAGAGAAATTCAGTAAATTGCATTAAACCAGAATACAATGTAGTTACCTCCCTCCCAGATCATCTCCAGTAGCTGAAAGTGGCCAAGTTCCATACACAATCAAACATGATCTGATTGATATGAGAGATAAATCATGTCCGTATTCCTCTAACTTTGCTACACTTTAAAATAATAACATGAATTCTGACATTTCTAACACTAAAACCATAACTCCATCTGTCACTGAGTTAAGAAAACCTCAGGTAGTACTTTCAAAAAGTAGTAAATTGAAATAGCTGTTGATGGAAGACAATTCAGAGCATGACACATGGGTACTTTTAGTCATGTATTTATAGTAAAGTGATTGCTTATCTAAATAGAGAAAGCAAACATTTTCCCATTAAAACATATTTTAGTAAAATAATTAATTATTCACAAGAAAGGTGATTTTAACTTCTATGGAAAATAATGTTTTTATTTTTCACATCAATTTTTGATGTGACAAAAGAGAAGATGATTGATTACAATAAGAACAAAATACAGTCACTTGTTTCTACTTAAAAAATCTATTGTGGAGAATTGAAATTTTGAATTAAAAAAAAAAAGAAAATATTCCTTTTTAGTTATTCTGGAGAGTAAGGAAACATCTTTGATTGGCTCTAAACAAAAGTAACCATGATATTTTATTTACATAACCTGTTGTAGTATAATAAGATCAGGACTATATTTAGTCAGATTGCAGATGAAATATATTCTCTCTTAAAACTAGAAACACCGTCTTTTTTTTTCCCTATGTAATTGTTTTCACATAGATATTTGTCAGATTATGTGAAACAGCAGTATGATCTTGGAGAGGTAAACACATTTCTGTGGGACTTAAAAGAAATTAACTCTATTTGCAAAGGAAGAACTTAATTCTGAAGGTTGTGCATATGCTTGGTTGTAAATATTGTCTGATTCTTAAAATGCTTATTGGCATAGATAAAGGATGTGAATAACCATTTGGAAGATCAGTAGTCAATGTACTACTCACCATAGGAAAATGTGAAAAGTGTGACCTTTTAACATTTAGCATTTCCTGAATTTTAAGTTACAAATTTTACAAAAAAATTATGCAGTGGTGTTCTGTATGGAACAACACTTCTCAGTTCATTTTTGTTTGGGGGGTTGGAAAACTGTCTCTCATCTGCTTATTTAAGAAAGTCTCAAGTAGACTTTTGTGGTGCTTATAGTTTCAAAAATTAGTCTGTATCCTTCAGAAGATGTTGGATGGCAAGGTGGTAACATCAAACAAAATGCATCATTTCAAGTCAGTATCTTTATTAATTTACTAAATTTAAATTTGAATATTAATATGGCTTGTAGAAAGTAGTTAACTAAAGAAATCAAATCTAATTTAAAAATTCATGGCCTGCATAAGCAAAAGGATTTGTGGAATATAGTTAAACATTCAAACCTAATTAAAAATACCATAGTACATTAAAAATTAGGGAACTGTTTTTGCGATAACTATACTCCTGCAAACAAATTAGTATTTCCATTAATACTATTTGTTTAATGTTCCCCATTAAGCTAATGAAATGCTGAGAGATAATTTGGGATACATAGTTTAGTGAATTTTTCTTTTTCAGCCTAATCCTATGTGTATTTTAAGTCCTCCACTGATTATTTTTGAGTCAACTGTGAGGTTTATATCCACTAAAAAGCTGCACAAAAGGTGACGTGAATCAGCTGTGTAAATACATTTGAATTGTAGCTCTGTTAAAAAAAAAAAGGTACAAGTCACACCAATGACTGTTGGTATTTATTTATTTCTACAGTATTTCTACATATACAAGCAAATAGAGTTGTGATTTAGAACTGACCAGCAAAGTGTGTGTGTGCATGTGTTATGCGTGTACGTAATATGTGTGCATATTTTATAAAAGAGTATTTTCCATCTCCTGATGTTCATCTTACTCCTCAAGTTTCTCCCAATGGGAACAGAAAGATTATAGTTAATGGAAAGGATCGTACTTGAAATATAGTTCCACAGATACCTGGAAAATAAAGCACCTTTACAAGTATCTTCCTTTTCTATTTCTTCTATTATCATAGAATAATAGAATCATAGAATCATAGAAAAGTTTGGGTTGGAAGGGACCTTAAAGATCATCTCATTCCAACCCCCTGCCATGGGCAGGGACACCTTCCACTAGCTCAGGTTTCTCAGTGCCGCATCCAGCCTGGCCTTGGACACTTCCAGGGATGGGGCAGCCACAGCTTCTCTGGGCAACCTGTGCCAGTGCCTCACCACCCTCACAGGGAAAAGTTTCTTCCTAATATCTAACCCTTCCTAATGTCTAACCCTGCCCTCTATCAGCGTGAAGACATTCTCCCTTGTCCTGTCACTCCAGGTCCTTGTAAATAGTCTCCATCTTTCTTGTTAGCTCCCTTCAGGTATTGGAAGGCCACAATTAGAACACCCTGAAGCTTTTCCCTTCCCCTTCCCTCAGCCTTTCTATGTCACAGGTGCTCTCAACCCTTGGCCTGTAGCTGCCATTGTTCTGCTGTGACATCTCGGGAGGAGGTTTTGCAGGAGTTTATCCCCAGAGGTCTGCGAGTTACATAAGCTCTATGCCCAAAATCCTATTCTCTGTGGCACCCTGGCATTAACCACCATCTGATTGCTTTTTGGGGAGAGCAAAAGTCAAGATGGGACACTAAGACAAAGGAAAGAGGAGCTGCAGGCAAGGTCAAGAGAGACATGGAGCTCCTGGAGTGGGTCCAGCGGAGGCTGCAGAGATGATGAAGGGACTGGAGCATCTCTCTTACAAGAAAAGGCTGAGGAAGCTGGGGCTGTTCAGCCTCAAGAAGAGACACTGAGGGGGAACCTCATCACTGTCTGTCAGTATTCCATGGTTGAAATTACAGATTTTCTCCCCCCTAAAAAAGGTACCAGAGATCACCAGCTACTCTTCATAAACTGTAAATCAGGAGACCTGTGCCACAGCCTGCAAGAGCCACAGTTCTCCCAGTGCCTGGCAGAGTCTGTGCTACCTGCACTGCACATCCACATGTGTAGCTGGATCCTGCCTGCAGCAAGAGATATGGAGCTGTCACTCCCAGCAGTGGGGCAGGGCTGTCCCACACCTCCAACACTTCCAGGTGTGCAGCTGGAGGAGCCTCAGCTCCGTATTGGACAGAGGTACTTGTCCTTTCTGCTGGGCTGGGACAGGGACAGGCAGCATCCTGCTGGCCCTGCTGCTGCATTCCAGGGGTGAGTCTGTGCTCTAAGTTCTGAAGGCTCCACAGCTTTGCCCAGTCCCAGAATAGCTTTTCTTCCATTAACTCCATCTGTAGAAACACCTTATATGTTGAATATTTCTATGTGACTATTCCCCTGGCCTCACCCAAGCAATGCAGCACCTTCCTCTGAAGGGAACTGTAACTTGGAAGCCCAGGGACAGGAGACTGTTGTAAATAAAGTGTATGGAAAAGGAGCTCTATGTCTGTGCTCAGGAATATGTCTTCTTGTGCTGAAAAGACTATTTTGAATGGATTAAAGAGCATGGTGTGCCCATCTGCTTGCAGGTCCTTGGGAAAAAGCTGTGTCAGGCAGAACTGGATTGACTGAAGATCTCGGTGCAGACCTTGCAGGGCTGGGTGGACAGGTGTACTCAATGAGCTCTAGGTGTGGGTGCAAGTGGGATGCAGCCCTCAAAAGCTGCAGCATCTCTCTCCAACAGTCCTCTCAGGCCATCACAGCATGAGGCAACTTCCCAGGGAGGTTACATTAGCCATGAGTAATGGGGCAGTTTTGTGGCTGAACAGCAAGTTAGTAAAGAAGTCTTGTTACCTGCAAGGATTATGACCATCCTTCCCCTTTGGAATAGCATTGCCATAATTTTCTTTATAAGACTCTTTATGGAGTAAATGAATTTGTTTTAGTTAGACTTTAGATGCATTTATGGTCTCAGTGGGGTCATAAAACCACAGCAGGAAATAAAATCAGTGCTGATAATTCCTGGGCACAGCCTGGTGCAGTTCAGAGCAGATGAGATTACGGTAAGAGCAGCAGGTCCTGCAGCCCCCTGCAGTGGGACACAGCTGTTTCATGTGAGCAGTTCCTGCTCAGGGCTGAGAGAGCTGTGAAAATGCCAAGGAGATACACAGCAGTTTGTTTGAGATGCCTTCCCTTGGAAAGGAGAGCTGGGCTGACAACCTCCTTCCCTCTCCTTTCCAGCCCAGAGTAGCTGGGATCTTGCTGGCAGCCCCTGCCCTGTCTGGTTGCCCCTATCTCCCATCCCATCAACTCCAGCATCTCCTTCCAGCCTACAGTTCAAACATCCCAGGAACCCAGCATTCCTCCATTCCCCACAGATTGCCAAGGGAGCTCAAGGATAATTGCTGTTTTTATATCAGTGAAGAGGCCCAGGGTTGTACACAACACAGAGGAGAGAGGAGGAGGGACAAATGACACAGTCCAAGGTCAGTTTATAGTCAGTGTTGTGGAAGATCAGACTGGTTTCTCATCACCTGCAGCTCCTGGTGGAGGCAGATGTGAGCAGGAAGGGCCAATTCCCAGTGAGGAAAGGGCTCCTGGTTGAGGACACAGGGCACTGCAACAGCCAGAGTCCCCCTGTTTGCCAAAGGGCCTCAATGTCTCAGCTGGGGACAGACCCCCCACATCTCCCACCCAAGGACCTGCTTCTGTGTCCCACTGGGAACAGGCTGCACTCCTGCTTGCCTGTCCCTCTTAAAGCCTCACCAGGGGCCAAGGAAATGCCATGCAGCTGAAAGCAAATGTTATCCCTCCCCTAGTAAGCAGCTCACCTATTATTCTCCTTTTCTCTCTCCCCCCTGCCTTGCTATGTATCTATAAATACTCCAGGAGTGTGATAAACAGAGGATTGCTGCTAAGGCTTTGTCAGCTGCAGTTGGAGCTGACTGTGCAACTGTTAATTATGCCTCAGCAGCAGCTGGACAGGTTTAAATCCTTTTGGTGCTTTGAAATGTTTCCTCTGGGGAAGTTTAAGGAGTAAAGGTTGTGGCTGGTGCTGATTGCTTTCCCTTCTAGAAAGTGTTGGAGACACTGACTGCTGTATGGAGGGCTGTTCTCCTTGCTCCCAGTGCCTGTTCCTGGAAACACACCCTCTGTATAATGGCAAGAAGTTGCTTCTGCAGATCTCTAACAGCAGTAAAGCAGTTACTGTGCTGCCAGCATGTGCTTATCTACCCATGTATGCTTTCCCTAGCAGACAAAACTGAGCTGGAAAGAAGCAGTGAGGTGCAGGTGATGGCACTGGATTTTCTGGGGTAAAAATAAAGATTAGGGTCAGCATTAATGCATCACTGGAGGTAGCCTGGTGATGGAGGAATCAGCAGGCAGTGGCTTGGGCTAACCTAGCCCGGGTGGGGGTGAAGAGCTCCTGGGGAATTCAGCACAATCCCCTTTCTTCCCCAGCTGCCCAGGAACTTGCCAGGCTCATTGCACAGTCCAGGCTGGCTGCAGGTAGGGAGAGGGTGTCCTTGTACATCGCTGAAAAGGAAAGCTGTGCTATCACCACACTACCCGCTCTGCTCCTCTGGGAACAGTCACATCACAGCCTGGTTCCCGTAGGGAAAACAATACTGCTCCAAAGGGAGAAGCTGTCAGCTTTCACAGAGGGAAGGAAAAAGAGAAAGGACAGGGATGAAATTATCTGAAGAGAAAAATTACCCTGGGCAAAATTCTTGCAGTATCCAGGATCCTCACAAGTAGCAGTAGCTGCTGGTCTCTGTGATCTCCTACAAAATAATGGAGGCAGCCCAGTGCCTGGGAAATCTTCCTGCAATTGGTGTTTTGCTATTGAACCAGCTCTACTCTTTGCCCTTTTTCATCCTTGTCTGGATGGAGACAATTTGCTCCTCTTTGTGTCTGATCATTTTTTGCCTTTTAATCAGAAAGTCTGTCAGGGAGAGGAGGCAGATCAAAGCCCCTCCTTTTCACTGCAGGCTGAGGGCCCTGTGCTGCCCAGCCAAGGCTCTTGTGCCACAAATCCTGCTGCCCCCAGGAACACCTGCTGCCTTTGGCATCTATGGCAAAATCTTGTAGTTTTGTCATGTTTCACAGTTTTAGGGCTCTTTGGTGGGTACCTGAACAGCCCTGGCTCCTGGGAATCACTAAAGTTCAAGGAGAGAACTGTTGCATCTTTAAAAAAAAAAAAAAAAGTATATAGTCCGCATAGTTACAGAAGAAAAAGTACAGGAAAGGTGCTTTTTTGAGTCTAAAGGCTGAAAAAAAGAGAGTCCAACAAGAAGAAAATGTTTCTTTTGTTTTCTTTCTTTGATGACTGGGAAGTGTGTTTCAGCAGGTACAATTGGGGTTTCTATATAAAGTAGAGACAAGATTAAACGTATTGTAAAATATCTGCCAAGCCAGACAGCAGCTGAGATTCACAAGGCAGGCAGTGGATAACAGATACTAAAGTTCACTAAAGCAAAGGAGAAATAACAGTGGTGAATGCTGACAGCTCAAAATTGTTTCTATTTCAGACCATTCTTGCCAAGGAATCTGTTCATCACTTTTCTAAGTTAAATTACTTTATTATTTTTAAAGAAAAGAACATTGAATTGGATGTTTGAACTTGCAAAAAATGCTGGCCCTCTCTTCGAAGTCCCTGTTTACTCTAAATGTGACAGCTGGCAGTGTCATGCCTCCTGCCACCACTGCTCTGCCCTGTGAGCGAGTGGGCAGAGCGTGGCTGCCGGGCAGCTCACGGGGACAGGGTCACGCAGGGAGCAGCTCTGTTTGTGTCAAAAATAAACAAAAAGCCAAACCCAAGGCAGGTAGAGGTTGTGTGGATGTGCCAAGGGGAGCGCGGGCTCACCAGCCACTGGATGGCATCGTTGTTTCACATGGATCCGAGCTGTCAGGCTGCCCTGGCCCCTGCTGGAGGCTGGGCACCAACTGGTTTCTGTGAGGCTGTGGTTCCCCGGACGGGGATGTGACAGTTCATGGCCTGAGTGGCACCGTGCATTGGCAGATCTGCTCCTGCAGGGCAGAGGGCGAAGGAAGAGCGTGGTCTGTGCCACGCTCAGCTGTCCCCGTGGGTGCCACCGCTCCGGTTCCAGCTCCCTGACCTCGCAGACCGGCTGGACGGTGACACAACCTTGAGTCCCCTTCTGTGGGGGTGACAGAGGTGACAGGGGGGCCACCTTCCTGTGTGCCCTCTGCCATCCTGACACAGACCACAGGGAGCTCATGCCACTGCTGAAGTCCCCCCCATGTGGTGCCTTTGGAAGAGGGAGGACTTGAGACTTGGGAGCTGAGCAGCCGTGGCATAGGTCAGTCAGGGCCCAGGGGCTGGTGGCATTCATGTGAGATGTGGACATACTGGAGCCCTCCGTGTTTATTCAGGGCCTGTACTTGCCTCATTCTACCCTTCCTTCCACCCACACCAGTCCAAACCACTGTGCTTTAAAAGCAATGGGGTTATTCCTGCTCCTGGTCCATGCACAGGAAGGGAACATCTCTGTAGGGAAGAGTTAGCTCAGGCAGTGCAGAGGAAAGCGCCCAGCAGGTGGGAAGGTACCTGCAGGAGTGGGAATGTCCTTGCAATGGGTGGGAAGGTGTCTGCAGCAGTAGTTGCAGCAGAGGATGCCAAACAGGTAACAACTAAAGGAAAAAAGACCTGCTTCTCTCAGTGCATTGCAGAGGACGGAGGCACACAGCTCACACCTTCACGTGCAGATTGCGAGACATTAATATCTGAAAAGAAGATGTTAGACTGGAGGGGTTGGTGATGCTTCTTTGGAGTGTGTAGGCAGCCCTGCTGCTAATGCTGCTTTTTAACTACCTGCACAAGCAGCTCCTGCCTCTCCAACTAAGACTTACACCTGTTTATAGGCTCTTACAGCTGTCAAACTCCCCACATTGAGTGCAGATGAAAACAGGAGCATTTAGTGCCTCTATGTGTGTGCAAGCAGGGAAGGACCATTCCCACTTCTTTCCAACAAGGAGCAGAAAGCAGCAGCTGAAACAGGCCTGTGGCATGCTCCAGATATGCAAAAGGGCACATAACACAGGAGAATTAATGCAGGAACCCCTTGCTGCCAGGTGCCAAAAATGTGTTCGTAATGCAGC
Source organism: Platyrinchus mystaceus (assembly GCA_035041135.1). NCBI lineage: Eukaryota > Metazoa > Chordata > Aves > Passeriformes > Tyrannidae > Platyrinchus > Platyrinchus mystaceus. The sequence goes on from JAWWLV010000030.1 coordinate 16,555,384, forward strand.
AGGAGCAATTAATGGAAGAACAATGAATTGAGGCAGCAGTGTTCTCTCTGTCTGAGGGATTTGTTTAACTGCACATCACTGGAGGCTTGGAGGGTGTCCCAGGGATGCCTGACCCTAAATGCCTGACTCCCTCTTAACCTTTTCCTTAGATATCAACTAGTAGCTATTATAGAGATAAGACATGGGATTAGACAGACCACTTTTATTCCCCAAGCACTACAAGAACTGGGTTGACTCCTGTTGCGATGCCTCAGGCTCCTGTGGCCAGACCACAGGCAGCCAATACTTTCTTTTCTTTTCTTCTAATTTTTCCTCTTTTTTTTTTTTTTTTTTTTCCCCCTAGAAGCTTTGTTCGTGCAAATAGCTGTGTGTGGCCTCAAAGAGGAAGCCCAGCAGCTGCTGCTGGTAAAAGGTGATTTCCTCTTGCTGAGCTCTCCCACCCCTGTGCCCAGCCTGCCCTTCTGTACCCCTTATGTAGCTATTAATATCTGCTGAGTTTGGAAAGCTGCAGAATGAATTTTCCTTCAAGGCTTTGCACACGTAGCAATGCATTTTGCCAAAACCAGCGTGGAAACTGTAGAAGGGAGATGTGAAAGTGGCTGAAGGTTAAATGTGGCACAGCGGCTGAATTAAATTTGAGTGGAGATTTCTGGTGTTCATTTCTTGGAAGGAAAAATACTTAGTTGCCTTCTGCATTTACTAGACCCCAGCCTAGTTCTGCAAATCCCAACTGTGCCTTTCAGTCCCAGCCATGGAGAAGGACAAGCCATGTGTCTGTCTTGTCAAAGCTCAGCCCATGCTGATTGAGCATGAGATTGCCAGAAAGGGTTTGCAAACCTCCTGCAGGTTCCAGTCTGTTCCCACCTCTGTGAACAGCTCTGAATACAGAATCTCCTTCTTTTTCCTTTTGTACTTGAAGATTTTTTGATGGGGAATTAATGGTCAGAAATAAAGTTGCTCCACTACGCAGGTAGTGCTTAGGAACTTAGGAAATCAGTTTTGCATCTCCAAGAACGGCCTCAGTTTTTCTTCTTGAGTAGCCAAGGGCAACCCAGAGTCCCACGCTCTCTACTGGGACCAGCCTCCACTTGCTAAATGGCCTCAGCTCCAGCGGGGTCCTGTCTCATGCTGACCTGAGCCGACCTGGCTGTGTGGATGAGGCTGTGCAGTGCCCCAAACACCACTGCCACTGCTCACACAGCTCCAGCAGCCCCAAGAAACTCCAGGGGAAAGCCACAGTGTCAGACTGTGGTTTTCAGCAGGGAGCAAAGGGTGAAGGCTACCCAAAGGCCAAGGAGCAGGACGGAAGAAGTCACTCTCCATGTTTATTTTTTTTTTTTGTATTTTAGTAGTTGTGCTGCTCACAAGTGGAATCATCTGTGTGCTGCCATGGAAACAGCAGCTTTGGTCCCCAGCATGGTTTGCAGCCATCTACAAGGAACAATGGTTGGTCTGTTTGTGTAAAATCATCCGGGGTGGTGCCGGGTGGCCGAGGAAAAGCCGCGCTCAGACAGGACGGGATGTGCTTGTCACACCTAATGATAGGACATACAAGTGCCCACAGACAGGGGTGAGGATATCCTGTCTGGAGACGTGCAAAACCAGTGGGAATCCAATGGGTTTGAGTGTTTGATTCCCAGGGGTTGCAGCACTGTGCCTGGGACGCTCACTGGCATTCGCAGTGCTGGCTTTTCGGTTCATGGGAAGATGGGGCTCTCCATGCAGGAGGATGTTGTCCTTCCTCTGATAGGAACAGGTAAGGGTAGACTATGTCCAGTTCTGGCCTCCCTAGTACAAGAGAGACATGGAGCTCCTGGAGCAGGTCCAGTGGAGGCTGTGGAGATGATGAAGGGACTGGAGCATCTCCCTGACGAGGAAAGGCTGAGGGAGCTGGGGCTGTTCAGCCCTGAGAGGAGACACTGAGAGGGGACCTGCACAGTGTCTGTCAGTGTCTGCAGGGAGGGGTCAGAGGATGGACCAGGATCTGCTCGGGGATGCCCAGCAATGGGACAAGAGGCAACGGGAAGGAATTGATGCCCAGGAAGTTCCACTGAACATGGGGATGAACTTCTTTCCTGTACAGTGACCGAGCACTGGAACAGATTGCCCAGAGAGGGTGTGGAGTCTCCCTCACTAGGGATATTCCAGAACCATCTGGACACAGTCCTGTGCTGTGTGCTCTGGGACGGCCCTGCTTGAGCAGGGGGGTGAGACATCTGTCATCCCTTCTCCAACCTGACCCATTTTGTGACCTGCTGGCTGCCAGCAGAGGCCAACACTACTGTCCACTCTTTAGAGACCCTTCAGCACCATCTGGGCAGATTTGAGTTTCCTCATCCTTGGGATCTGCCTGGAAGGCCCACACAGGCAGTGTAGAGGCTCAGGACTTTGCCTGCAGAGTCCACAGAGAAGCTGATTTCTCCTTGTTGGCAGAAAACATAGTTCAAACAGCCTCGGAACAAATGTGTGCATTGAAACTGCTGAGCTGACCTTGTACACCTGTAGTCCTTCTCCCAACACTCCCCCAGCCAAGCACAGTGCTGTCTGAGCCCTGTCCAAGTCCTGTCTGGCAGGGCTGACAGTCATTCATTTGAGCAAACTTGTGAAACCCCTTAATTTCTGCTTGTCCACCTACTTTGAGCTCATTTTCCTCTGAGATCCCCATGATTACACTTTATATGTGTGAATGTTCAGGAGAAAGGATTTTGAAGCTCCTGAGCTCAGATGCCAGAAGAGAAGACACTCACTTTCTGGGAGAGTTTGCAAGGGTTAACCTGATTGCAAACACCTCATTCAGCCAAGCAAAGAAGAGAAAAATTATTTGGTTTTAATCTACTTTATCTTCAGAAATATTTCTTAAAGGAGGGGAAAATAAATTCAGGGGGGCTTGTGGGCATCCTGAGAGCAGAAAAAGAGGTAAAATTAATCCTATCAATAATCCATGATGAATGATTCACTCAGCTTTCTTATTCAGAGTTGCATATATTTATCCTTATTCATGCGGAGATGCAGAACTCATGGAATTACATAGAGGCTCATATGCATATAAATGAGGAAGCCCAGTGAGGGCTCCATATCCCAGCAATTCATCCATGTGCTCTGTCAGGGTAAGGAAGGGAAGGGGCCTGTGTTGCCCTCCCTCCTGGCAAAGAACAGTGATAGGGAGAAGGGTTCCAAAGCCAGCCTGTCCCGGTGTCCGATGTGCTCCTTGCTGTATGTGGGAGAGGTGACACCGATGTCCCCAGCCCTCAGCTGCCTCCGTGCACTGAGGCTTCCCTCCCTTTTGCTAGTTTTTAGTGGAATCTTGTCTCTGGTTTCAGTGGTGTGGTCCCAGCCTCCTGGCAGCAGCAGCGAATGTCTCCTGCAGTGCAGAAGGACAAACCCCTGCTGGCCCCACTCAGCACTGGGGACATGGCAGGAGGCAGGAGATGGATTTCTACCTGCTAGGCAGGTCTTTTCCTTCTAAAACTCCTTTGCAGGAGAAAAGAACCAAGTGGGAAATTTTCATTAGAAATAGGACTTTTAAAAAACAGTTAAAAGAAAATTATGCTGTTCTGTCGCAGCTCTGTGGCCAATGGAAAGAGGATTGAAATGGCCTCTCCCAGAAGGAGTGTCATCCTTAAATTTCTGATGGATTGTTTAGTAGTTTCCAGCTCATGGACTCTAAATGTGTAATTTGCCTCCAGCTCTAACTCTCCAACTGTGCTGCTATGGTTGTCCCTTTCTTTGGATTCATCTTTGGTCCCAAGATAATATCTCAAAGGTTCACTCTGAGAGGGTGTTTCAATGCCTGCAAAATAATTTTATTACCCTCAGATGAAACCTGAACTATGTCAGTATTATGAAGAGAGAGAGTTACACTGTTAAAAATGAATGCAAATATTCTCCTTTAAAGCTAAAAGTCAGACCTGCCTTAAACCAGATTTTAGATTCATGTATCCAGGTAATGTTATAAATAACATGTTGAATAGATCAGAGGGCTTTGCAAATAGTGATATTTCATACCATAGGTGTCAGAGTTTGATTATTTAAAGGCCTGTCTGTTTCAGTATTATCAGTGTGACCCTGATTGCTTCAGATTTGACCTGCTTCTCACCTTTGCTCAGCTGAGCACTTTTACCAGGAGTCTGGGAACCTGGATTCATGGCAATGCTGTGGCATCCAGGGTGCTCCCTTGGCTAAATAATGAATAATGTGAAGAAAGGAGCTGGTGACAACAGAGAGACATAACTCTAGGTAAGGACGAGCATCAGCTGATGCTGTAAATCAGATGCAGACCAGAATTTTCCTCCTGCCTCACCTCTTTACCCTTGCAAAATGGACTGGGATCCAAACCACTGGGAAATCCCAGGTATTCAGTGCTGCATCCAGCTTAGCTCTGGGTACCAGTAGGTGCCGTGGCCCAGGCAGAGTGCCTGTTTCAGGGGCAACCTCCGAGTGAGAGCGGGTAAGCTTGCATTTAAAATGCAATAGAAAGAAAAAGTTCTTTCCCCACGGAGTGGGAGGGCTGCGTGATCTAATGGTGGGTATAACCCTACAAAACTTAATTTATTCACGCTCTTTGCTTAATAAAATCCATCCCACGCAGCTGGGCAAAGGAGACCATACCGTGTTCAAAGGGAACACACCATGCACACCAAAAAGCTTCTCTGTTAAGTTGGTTTTATCTCCCTCTCAGTGCCTGAAAGCACAGCCAGTGATCTAAAGCAGCAACGGAGTTACACCCACAGAAGTGAAAGCAGCAAATTCCACTGCAGAGTGACTGTGATTCAGTCCTGATGAATCACTCAGCCACCTTTTTTCTCAACTAGATCTTTGGATTTATCATTATTACAGATGGAAAAAAAGGAAGGGGGGGGGGAAGAGAAGAAAACCCCCACTGCTTTATCTCCCTATCAAATACCTTCTAATTTTCCTTTTTAAAAATTTAATTACATTTTTTTAGGCATCCCATTCAGGTTGAATAAACCTTTGATAATCCTGGAGTGGAATCTGCATTAAAGGGAGTGGGGATGGAACATGACCAAAAGTGATAACAACACTGGGGTTCAGCATGACCTGTTCTCAGGTTCAGAACACCCAGCAGTGGAAGGGCCAGGACTCTGCCTCCTTCATGCTCCAAAATCCCTTCCCTACTTCATGGTTTTGACCTGTTAAAGCAAAGAGAGTGCCTGGATCCTGAGGCCAGGACTGCAGAGGTGCAGTGCCAGGCAACCTTGCTGTGCTCAGGCACTGCCCAGTCTTGGGGATCTTTATGCAAGGGGCTCCCTTTTGTTCCAGCTTCTCCCTTGGCTCTCGATCCACCCAGACCACACTGCAGGCAGCAAAAACACTCTGCTGCTCTAGGTTTTGCCTGGATGGAGAGATGGCTCTGTTTACATCTTGTACTTGTGGTGTACAATATTGGCAATACAGACACCTCAAAGGATCAGGAGGGGAGGAACTGGGTGGGACCTGGTGCTGGTGCAATGGGTGGGCACAGGCTGGGATTGCTGTCCCCCGTCCTCCAGCAGGACATGGCCAGACCCCTGCCAGCACAGTGTGGTTTACCCCTGGGTCTGGGGAGGTGAGTGTCTAAGATGTCAAGACCCTCCTCCAACTGCAAGTTTGGAATCTGCCTCCTGGCATTCAGATTGCAAAGTGCATGTCTCTAAGACTGCTGTGAGCACAGCAAAGCTGGGCCAGGAGGTCACTGCAGTGCCAGCAGGAAGGGGATGCTCAGTTCTCTTTTCCATCACTCTCAAACTTGATGGATGCAGGTGAGCAGCTTTAATCCTAACCCACAGTGTTGATGGTCCCCAGTCCAGTGAAGCATTTAAAAACCTGACAGGAAAGCACATAAACCCGTTTAACTCCAGTTCACCTGCTCATGCAAACTGCAGGATGTGCTTGGCTTAGGGCTCCACACTCTGATGTTTCCCCTTTTATGCTGCTGCTGCAGATGCTGACTGAGAACACCTGGGAAGGTAAGTGAGTGGCTGCTCTGAGGACTCAAATCTTGTCAGAAAGAGCTACAACTGCTTGCTCCATGAAGAGACATCAAGCCACCTATATATAAATTCAGCATTAAAGCTAGAGGGTATACTGTTGAGTAGATACTAATTGTGTCTACTATTAGTAGATACCAATAATGTCCAGAAAGCTCATAATAATATGAAGGAGAAAATGAAGGCAAAAACCAATTGTTTCAGGAATCCTTTAACTGCCAGTTTTAAAATGACCCATCTCAGCTCCATCCAGACCAGCTTCATCCCGTTTGTCCTCTGTTGTGCAAGTCTGAGAAATTCCAAACTATGGCAAGGTGTTTCTTCGTAGATTTGATATGTTTTACTTTTCTTAATATAATTCTTTCTCTGCCTTTCAGTTACTATAGTGATGGACAAATACATGAGCAAACATGAGGCCTGGCAGCCTCAGAGGGTGTGTTTGCCTGCAATGGCTGAAAATACCAGCAATTTTTTGATAAATCCACTGAAAAATCTTTACCCAAACCCCTCAGATCTTCAAAAAATGGGTCCTATCAAACAAGTTGATAATTAGATGTGTTTAATATACTTTTCCTTTTTTAAAGCTTGATAAACTTGATGCACTTTGTCAGCAAGCAACATATATCGCAGTTCTGTGGGTGCTTTCATTTCTTCTCCACATACACACCATTGGAGATGTCCCTTTTCCAGGTGCAAGGACCTTGCAAGGGGATGGAATGAATAGCTGCAAACCAAACTACTTCTCTTGTGTGTACTCTGGATGACCCTGTTCCAGTGTAGTTCTGCTCTGACAAATCCCAGCCTGAAGATCTCACAGTGACATCCCTTAAGTGACCCCCAAAGCCCCAGAGGTGTTGTATGAGTGCAGAAATCTGCCTGAATCCATGCCATAGAACTTAGTCTACAAACTCAGCCTCTTGGAGTCAAATCTGCCCACATTTGCAGCCAGAAGCTACATCAGTATGGAGAGGCCAAGCTGAAGAGCTTTGCCCTGTGAGTTGGGTTTGTTTGTGAGTTACCCATCCCTGCAGTGGCTTTTGGGCACAGCATGGAGCCCAAAGAGTGACAGAGAGGGAGGGAGGACCCAAGTCTCACATAGACCTGGAGGTTCTGATGATCGAGGTAATCCAGCAAGACGCTGGAGCTGGAGCTGACGCTGAGTGCTGGGGGTTGGAAAAATATCCCTGCACTTCCAAAAGCAGGGCTGGTCAGAAACCCTCCCTGCAGCTGTGAGTACCAAGCCTCATGTTTACGTGAGACTTTCACAGGCACTTTCCAAAGGAGAAACGGCACAAAGGCACTGGAACTTGACACCCCAGACCCCCAAAATGCAGCTCTGGTAGTGAAAGGTGAGCATACCTGGAGATGGAGCTGCTCAGAACCTACATTTATGCTCAGTCTAATATTGCAATGGGTATTTTGAAAATCTAGATAATGAACTGGTTGCAGTGTCGTCCTCTGCCAAGACTGAGGTTTGTTAGAGGTGTCAGGGCCAGATTTCAGCTGCTAAAGCTCTAATAAAGTCAAAGGGGCTGGGCTCGGAAACTGCAAATGAAAAAGCACTTGCAGTATGTTTGTAAATATTGCCAATGGTCTGTGTTTTTGTTTGTTTGTTTGTGAAATACATTGAAAGAACTTTGCCAAAAACCCCTCAGGTCTTTAAAAATTGGTCCTGTCAAACAAGTTGATAATAAGATGGGCTTGCTCCACTTCCCTTCTGCACACGAGCAAAACCACAGATCCCTGAAGTTGCTTTGAAAGCGGGAGAGCAAACCATCAGTATTTGCCGGGGTGAAGGGAGATGTGCCCTACCCACAGCACTCACATGAAACCTGGGGGACACGAGCCGGGGGAAGACAGAAAGGACTCAGCTGCCGGGGGGACGGACCCGACTTTCCCGCGGCGGGGCGGGGAGGGGGCCGGGCATCCCCCTCTCTCCGGGCGGGGCGGGCCGGGGGCGGGCGCTGCTCGCGGCCGCGGAGCGCCGGGGCGGGAGCGCAGCCCCGTACCTGGGCAAGGAACCGGCACAGCCCCGCACCTGGGCAGGACTCACCTGAGCCCCGCACCTGGGCAGGACTCACCTGAGCCCCGCACCTGGGCAGGACTCACCTGAGCTCCGCACCTGGGCAAGGAACCGCCGCAGCCCCGCACCCGGGCAGGACCCGGCGCAGCCCCGCGGGCGAACAGCGCGGACCTCCCGCCCTGCCCCGCCGCCGCGATGAGGAGCCGCCCCGGGGGAACCGCGTCGGGCGCCGCGGAGCTCTGGCCCGGCCATGGTAGGGAGGAGGGGGAGCAGGCGGTGAGAAGGGGCAAAGCGGGGGCTCCGCTGAGATCGGTGACAAAGTTGACCGGGTCCCGCTCCGGTGCGGGTTCTCCGTCCGTGGGTGCCCATGGACATCGCTCCGGGGCTGCGCGGGGGGCGCGGGTGCGGGTGTAGTGCCCGGCATCCCGCGGGTTGCGGGCGTGCGGCGAAGCCGGAGCCTGTGGGTGCCCTTGGAGGCAGCCGGAGGGAAGGTTGGTGCGGGTGTGATGTACAGACAGGTACAGGTGGAGCGGTTTTGTGCCGGTGTGAGCAAGCAGCATCTGCGATCGTCGGCTCCGTTGCCGCTGGGCTGCGCGACTCGGCAAAGTGCTGGAATGATCAGTACTGACCCGCAGGAAGGCGAGAAACATGATTGCGGCCGGGAGGGAGCAACAGCCCGGTGGCACGGGGAAGGTCACTGGGCGGAGAGGGTCGTCGGGCTCTGGAGGAGTAGGAAACTTTGCTTAAGTGAGGATGAATGGCTGTCCCTGGAAGTGTTCAGAAAACAGTGTAGGTGTGGCACTTGGGGACGTAGTTATTGGTGGCCTTGGCAGTGCTGGGGGAATGGTTGGACTCGATGATCTTAGAGGTCTTTTCCAACCTTAGTAATTCTATGATTCTATGATGAAGGAAGGTGTTTTCCAGGACTGGAGCTATGGGGATGCAGGCAGCTCTGTGCTCTGACAGTTGTGTCCTAGGGGTCCATAGTGCAAAGCCTTCGGGTCATATCCGAGCTCTCCAAGCTCTGTATCCGTTCCAGGCTCGCTGAGGTCAAGCTTTTTGTTGCTGCTGAACCTTGCTCAGACTTACTCCAAAGCTGAGGGAAGTTTGCAGGAGTCCAGCTCACGTCTATGTGCTTTGATTCAGATGCTGGGAGTGGAGCCAGTTTGTGGATCCGACGCCAGGAGAGACAGAGCTGTGTCTGTGAGTGAGAAAGTAGTGTCACTTCCTCAAACCCCTGAGACATCTTTCCTTGCTCCAAAACAAACTTCACCCTTGGAAACTTGATAGGAGGGTGAGTAATTAAACCATTACACAACTTCAAGTTTCTGCTACTTCAGGGAGGCAAGGAAGGAGTTGGGTCCTGCTTTGCCAGGTTTAAACTCCCAAACAGTGGTAGTAGTTGGCTGGGACTGTGCTTTGATGTGTGTGATGTCATTATGACTTCATTTTTCTTAAAAATACAATACTTTTAATGGGAATATTTCCCTGTGTTTCTTGAAGGAGAACAATTTTCTCTGACCCCTGTTACTGCAGTTGACTGTTTTCACTTGGCAATGGCAAGGTGGAGTTTTTTAGGAGATGACTTGGATTTTGTCATTGTAGCAGTGGATGATGGATGAGGATGGCTGAGGTCAGTCTCTGGGGAAGATAGCTCGGGCTGTGCAGCAGTCTGTGCAGTACCACTCTTTGGGGGAAGAGCAGTAGTGCAGGAGCCATAAGTTTATCCACCCCTGCCCCCAGGCAACAGGGACCCAGCTCCCTGTGTCATTCCCACCAGGAAGGGGGAGTGCTGTGATGGGCAAGGAGCAGCAGCAGCATTCCTCTCCTCTGAAGAGATCTTCACTGCTGCTTCCTTCCTCTCCCAGTCTGACCTTGGCACTGTCAGCACTGTCCAATAACACCGCTGAAAAACAAACATATGAGTCAACCTGTGTGCTTGCTTAAACACTAAGTACTTATACACCAAGGTATGTTTAACTTATTTCCTTAAACAGGCTCTGACTGGAGATAGACATAAATACTTTAGTTTCCCTGGGACTTTGTAAACACTGATTTAAAAGTGAGAGGAGCAAGTGCTCTGACTGTGCTTCTTGGCTCATTAAAGCCTTCTAGGAAGTCTCCAAATCGTACATGCAGCTCCTCTGCGCCAACTGTGTTCCTGCAAGTACCATCAGTGGTTCTCCCCCACCTCCTCCTCCCAGTCCTCTGGAGCCAGCTGGCATGTCTTGAGTTTTCCCCGTTTGCTCCCCTTTTCCAGGTATTTCCTGTCTCCAGGAAATCTGGAGATAGGCAGGACAAGCAAGTGCCTGTTAGCATGAGTCTAAGCCCTTTGGGTGACAACTGTCTAGACCTGGTGGAAGGGTTGGCAGGTGAATGCAGGGGAGATACAGCTTGACAAGGGTCAGAGGGGACAGGAGGCTGTGTTATGAGCGGGGCTGAAGAGGAGGACATGGGAATTCCCCACCTCTCCTATGAGGACACCTCAGGTCTGTCCTGCTTTCCACACTCCTCTGCTCCTGGAGACAGCAAGACACAGTGGCTGGGGGGGAAGTGAAGGACAAGGTGAGGACCACACTGTCCTTTGTGGGGACTGACTGTGCTTCCTGCTGTCTCCCACACTGTAGAAGCAGCAAACGAAGGGTATGGAGTGTGTGCCAAGAAGGTGCGAGGAGGCAACATATTGCCTTGAACATCCAACTGTCACACTACACAATATGGAAGTATTCCTTGTGAGTTTGTGTTTGAAACCACAGCTGTCATTTGAGGGAAAAGCAGGAAAGTGCCTTCCTTCCAACACTTGCTGGTGTGCAGGAACAGAGAAGCAGAGTAGGGTTTAGGGTTGCCCCGTGCTTGGATTGGTTCACAGAGGCACAAGTAAAAGTAATCTGAGTCATTTCACTGTGGAGCCACGCTGGTTTCAGCTGCCTGGGGATTTAGCACAAGGGCTCAAGTTGTGCCAGTGGAGGTTCAAGTTGGACATGAGGAATTACTTCACAGAAAAGGTTGTCAAGCATTGGAAGGGGCTGCCCAGGGAGGTGGTAGAGTCCCCATCCTTGGAGGCATTCAGGGAACGACTGGATGTGGCACTCAGTGCTCTGGTCTGGTTGACAAGGTTGGAATCGATTATCTTGGAGGTGTCTTCCAACCTAAATGATTCTGTGATTCTTTGATTCTATGACTGTAGTGCATGTTGGTTTAACTAGTGAGAACTTTGTGACAGAAGATCTGGGATGATGGTGTGCCCAGCTGATAGAGCTCCTGTGTCAGGGCATGATGATCACTAAGCTCCTGAGGGTTAAAGAAAATCTTCCTTCATGGGAAGACTACTCATTAATTATCCACTTAGGGCTTCCCTAACCCATTTGCTGAAAAAGACAGTAGCGAGTGTCAAGTTAGAGACCGTCCTCTGTTCTGATGGTGTCATTCCTGTGCTTCATTCCTCACATAATCAATTCATTCCTCTCAAAACCAGTTTCCAAATCTAAAAAGACCCATACACCAAATTAAATGGTATGGATGTTTCTTTGTAGGCCTGGTTGGTTGCTCTAGGAAGCTGAGTTTGTTTTACACTGACTGTAAGGATGCTGAGGAGCAGGGGGACCTTTTCTATTTACCCTGCACTGACCCCTAAAATTTTCACCGTCAGCTGGTGATGGCAACTGCTACCTTCAGGCCTTAACTTGTGGTCTGCACTTGCCCTCAGCTGTTGCAGCATCTCATTCCTGTGCTGATGTAGGAAAAAAAAAAGGCGTTGCATCATTTCTTGCCATGAATGAATGAGCTCTATGGTGGAAAAGCAGGGCAGTTCCCTTCAGGTCTCCAGAAGACTGAATGCCAGCATATTTTCTGCTCCTGCCTGCTGTGTGTGTGTAAGAATAAAGCCATAGGAAAGGTAAAAGGCACATTTAGCTTAGGGTGAGCTGCATGTGTGGGCATGTGTGGCCGCAGGTATTTGTCTGGGCAGGTGGCATTTAGGTTGTGAAGAACCTCATTGTGGTGCAGTTTATGGGCAAGAGTGAGACAGTGCTTCGTGGCTTTTGCACTTAACCTCCTTGCACTTCTGTTTCCTGGGATTCCCTGCTGCATTTTTTTTGTAGGCTGTCTTTATTCTGAAGGAGCTGGTGGTTGTCAGCATGATCTAACCTTTGCTTCAGCTGGGGCAGAGTGTGGGTTACCTCCCACTGGAGCCATGATGATGAGGTCAGGAGATGGGAGAGGGATGAGCCAGATGCTTGTTCTCTCAGCTAACATGAAACCAAACCCAGTATTTTCAAAGCAGCTGACTTTAATCTGGTCTTGTTGTGTAATTCCATTTATTAGAACAAATAATCTAATTCGGGCCCCCCCTCAACCCTCATGCGTTCGAGTGGCTGCAGACACAGGGGTTACAGGGAGAGACACAGCCAGCAGTGCACAGGGGAAAACAAATTACTCTGTAAGAAGGCAAATGGAACTTTGGCAATTTTATGTGATTAGGGAAACAATTAGACAAAATAGCTGGAGGTGCATTTGCCCAGTGGATTCACGTGCTGGTGGACATGGGTGGTGTGGTGGCAGTTGCTCTCCAGGGTGAGAGTCATCCCTGAGCACAGGGCATGGTGCAGCAAAAGCTCAGCTGAGTCCTGTCACCAGACTGGGATGGGGAGATAAGGGTGGAAAGCTGCTTTCTCCCCTTTCACCATGCACAGGGGATGCTGAGGTGGTTTTCCCATGTCCTGGTGCAGACAGGAGAGTTTGCTTATTCAGAGATGGGTTTTACAGAGCCGTGACTTGGTATTGTCTAATGCAGCAGGGGTTGAGTCTGCACCTGTTGCACAAAGTTGAGCAGGGACATAATTTTCCTCTGGGTTCTCCCCTTTGCTCCCAAGATGCCTGGATAGTATTTCACAGAGCTGAGACAGCAGTTCAGAGCCCTGCCTTCAGTGTATCTCATCCCCACCTACTCCACCTTGCCCTCATCCCTTCCATCTGTAAAGGTTCTCACCCCCACAGTATGGTTTAAAGTCAGTGCGTTTGTGTAGGCTCAGCGCCTCTGACAGTCAGGCTTGAATGGTCCCCCTCACACATGCACCCATTCCCATTGCACCCCACGCTCCCACTGCCTCCCTCCCTAACTTGGTTCCTGTCTTCTGATCCTGGCTGGGTGAGAGCCGGGTTCCACCACATGCTGTGGAGCCAAAGCCAAAGCTGTGACGGTGTCTCTGTTCAGCAGTGGCTGTGACTCAACTTAGAGCACAGGGCTGGTGCTGGGGACAGCAGAGCAGCAGGGTCAGGGCTCTGTCCCAGCCCAGGGCCAGCGTGGGGTGAGGGCAGGACACCCACTCATCTGTCTGCTCGGAATCACGTTGCTGCAAGGCTTGTTATTTGCTTTGACTTCTCCCCCCACCTTTGGTTTGAGATGGCACAGACAAGTTCTGCCCTTACTATAGTTCCCATGGAGACAGGTTGGATGCCGTACATTAAAGGGGGATGAAGCACAGTCAGCTCTTGCCTGGGCGAGCAGCTCCCCCCATTCATCTGCACAGCATCTTTCCCAGTGGGAACCCAGGCACGGGTCCCTTTGTCTTTTGAAACAAAACCCTAAACCACGTCTCTCCTCTCTTTGTGTGTGGAGTGTCTGACTCTGGCTGCTGTTGGGCTCTGGGGACGCCTGTGCTGTGGATAGTCCTGCCTGAGGGTTTCCACCTTCGTGCTTTAAAGTCCTCAAAATGAGTAATATTTGTCATTTTCCCGTTCAGCATCTGAGCAGCCACTCTCAGAGCATCCAGGAAAACTTGCAATACCATCTTCAAATGCAGAAGGGTTAATTTGGACTGATGAATCCATCTATTTTATGGTGTTCCATGGCTGCTTTATCATGAAGAAGGTCACAGGTGCCACCATTAAAGCCTTTCTCAGAGGTCTTCCTGAGAGGACTTGAAGGATATGGCTGAACATTTGGATCCAGGAAATGAACTCTTCCATGCATGAGTCCTTCCTCGTTGGAGAAGGTGTTGAGGTGTCCTGGCTCTTGTGTGGCACCTCAGCTGAACAAGAGTGCCTATGGCTGGGCCCTGGTAGTGAAGTGATTGGCAAGGTGAGATCCAGACTGGTTTCATATGGACCAGAAAAATCTGAGGAGAATGTTTGTGGTGATCTGCCTCTTTAATAGTGGCCATGACTGCTTTGACAGTGAAATCACAGCTGCCACCACTAAAGGTCTTCTCAGAGGTCTGTCTGAGAGACCTGGAAGGCTGCAGCTGATTTTAGATGAGCCAAAGCAGTGGAACGTTCTTCCTTTTCATGGACCCTCCATGGGCTTGTTACAAAAATATGTTTTTCCCTAACAGGAAAACCTGCCAAGCAAAGTTTTTATCATTCAGCAGAGAAAGGAAAAAGGAAATAAAACAGAAACCCAAAACCAGTCAGCACTGTCCCCAGAAAAATAAGGGAAGGTTGTAGCAATGAATATAAATTAGGTATTGGAACATGTAGGTGTCTGATAAGGGAGTCTAAAGGAATCAGTGAAATAGTAATGAGCAGGAGGGTTAAGGATGAAGGGAAAGCATCTTCCAAGAACATTAAGGATCAACAGAACGTTATGTTCAGAGTAACTGCTTTGCTGGGTTCAAATGGTAGAGTCATAACAGGAAAAGATACAGTTAGACTCAACTCCAGCATAAAGGTTATTCTCCAAATCTCCCTGGCAAGATATACCATCTGCCATTGCTATCACCAAACTTCCAGGTGAGAAAAAGTACTGGCCATGTATTCAAGGGGCAAAATTGTCATTATTAGAATACCTTGATCTTAGCCTAGTGCATTTTTACTCAGTACACTTTACTGAAGGCAGCAATGTCGTTATTTCATCCTTTTAGAAAGGGTGCTGAGAGAAAAGGGGATTTATCTAAATCAGAGCCTGTGATAGGACCAGGTATAACCCCCTGTTCTGCACAGCCCCAGCTGCTTGTTTGTGCTTTAACTGTGTCCATGGCACAGGTCATGTGCCCTGTATTACTGTGGCACTGATTTATGCCAGTGAAAGGAGACTCATGTGGAAAAACAGATTCCACAGTTGAAAATCTAGCCCACCCTGAAGCTGACAGTAATATTATCACTTATTTAATCTGTGTATTTTTAAAGCCAGAAAAGGGCTTCTCTGATTGTCTCATCTGCTCTCCTAGCTACAGAAGAGAGACACAGACAAAAGAAAAACCACAGTTTCATGATCAATTCCAGAGATATCAGGTGGGGAATAATAAAAAAAGAAATAAGCCAGTTGTTTTCCTTAATAATGAAAGAAGACAAAAAAATACCCACAAATCCTGTTTAAATCCTCACTTGACTGTGCGGATTTAGAAGGTCTGGAAGGACAGAATGAAAGGAAATTATTCCAGACAGTGGTTTGACCCCCTCAATGGGGGATGATGACTCCTGGAGACTTGACCTTCATGCCACAGGAGGATATCTCAGGTCTGTCCTGCTTAAGCTTAAGTAAATAACTGGTACCCTGCCACTGCCAGTGAGAAGAAATAGAACTTTGGTGCTTCAGTTTCTTGCTTGAAATGTGGCAGCAAGAGAAAAGTAGCTCTCTGGGAGTGGTGGGAGCTGCTTGTCCTGCAAGGACTCTGATGTGCACAACCTTCATGCCTGGAGGGGCAGAAGAGGGATGAAGTCAGAGGCTGAACAGCATGTGATTGAATATTTGGGACTTCTGGCACCCTTCTTAATTTTAGGAGATTTCTAGGGAAAGAAAAGTGGCTTGGGATTTTTTGAGAAGGGAAAATACAGTCAACACACCGTGGGACTGTACAAGAGAGTTTTTAGGGCTGGATTTGCTTGTGATGTGCAGTGCTGTGGGTCTGGATGTCACCTCTCTGCCCTTGTGCGGAGGAGAGTGGGTTTGAAAGTAAAACATGACCTGAGGCAAGCATGTAGGAACTGGTTGCTGCTGGTGGCTGATGAAATTCCATACCCCTCCTCCTCTTTGCCTTCATCCACTTTGCATTTTGGAGTTGCCCATTTCTTGGATCTGACTTTCAGGTCATGCAGCACATGGATCCGCTCTCAGAGACACAGGCAATTCAGCATCTGCAGCTTCCAGAATCTTTCAACAGGAACCAGGCTAAATAATCCAGCCTGTCTTGTGCCATAGGAACACGTCAGAGAAGTGCACAGTAAGCATCTCATTGCTGCTGTGAATTTGGGAGCCTTGCTGGTCAGTGGAAAATCACAGGAGCCGATAAAAACTAATTGCAAAGATGCCTTTTATGAGGGCCCATTTTCCATGTGCTCTGCTTGGCTGCGTCATTTTATCGATCGGATCCCTTCTATTGCAGCTCACGGAAGAAAACAACCAGCCCTTCTGCACTTCTGTTTACATTTAATAAAATACAGGCAGCGGAACTCGCGCTGTGATGATTAAAACACAAGCAGCAAAGCTGGGAATCGGAGGAAGAGGGGGATTTCCTTTCTTCTGCCCATTAAGTTCAGGATTTCCCTGATCCGTTGGATAACCATTACCACTGGAGGAAGTAACTGCTGAAAGAGAGGAGAAAGCTGGGTTCTTCATGAGACACCACCCCATGTGAGACCTGGGGGTGACAGTCTGTTGTGAAGTCAGGGCAATGTGAGCACAAATATCTGTGAAGGTGGAAGTGTAAGGGAAATTATTAGCTCAGAGGAGAAAAGGATATCAGCCAGACAGCACAGAAGGGTGAGGGAAAGGCTCGAGGCAGATGAAGGGTTACCAGGAGCCAGGCATTCCTGCTGCATGGAATTTTGATGATGAGGAGGACTGTGGTCTGTAAGCACGGTCCATTGTTTATTATTAGCAAGAATGATAATGGTGGCAGCAGATTGATTGCCTCTCTCTGGCTCATCTGTGTTTATTTGCATCCCAAGAACTCCCTGCCTTCCCCTCTTGGCATGGACGCCTGACAGATGACCTGTGAGGTGTTCTGGGATGTTTGGCTCTAACAGTGCTTCCCAGTCAGTTCCTATCTTTTCCACTACCACATCCCTCTTCTTTAGCAAACATCTGATCCTTCACTACTCTTTGGACCCCCAGGCATTTATTATTACAGCTTTTGTTTATTTAGAAACAAACACACTAAAAATTAACAACGAGAGCCCAGATCGAGGATCCAAAAATGGGAATCCAGGAGACACTGAAAGCTCTAGTCTTGGCACACAAACACATTTTTAGGTGGTGAAGACTTAACAAAGCCCAGCTAAAAGCAACAAGAGCAGGAAAAGCACCCCAAAGATGTCTGCAAAGAGAAATGGGAAACACAGTGGCACTGATTACCATCCTTCACTGGAGCCCAAACCCCAGTCCAAACAGTGCCAGGCTGGAACGCTGTGGCACAGCTGGCACTGCACCAGGCCGCCCATGGCAAGATGTCCCAGTCCTACATCCAGGCTTGATTATAAATACAGACAGTTTTCCTAAACAGATTTTAAGATCACATTGCCTCAGGGAGTCTGCTGAGCATTCCCCAGCATGGGACAGGGCTTTCCTCTAGGAATTCAACAGTGTCTGCAGAAATCTGTCACTTCCACTGGCATGTTGTCCGTGCAGTGGCCTCTACCGTGGGATCCACTCTGCTGGAATTCAGTCATTGACCATGAAAATTTGCAGGAAGGCCCTTGGTGACAAGTTTTCACACCCTGGTTGCAGAATCACTGGTGTCCAATGTCAGGAACTGGGTGCAGAGCGTCTGCTTCCTCCAGGTGGGAGTCAACCTTATTCCATCCAAATGCCCACATCTCCTGAGTTGTTAGGAAGATGGATCAAGTGCAAAACAGGAAAGATGGAAAGAGACTAATTACAAGGGCCTGGAGTGACAGGACAAGAGGGAATGGCTTCCCACTGACAGAGAGAAGAGTTAGATTGGATATTAGGAAGAAATT
Organism: Platyrinchus mystaceus; assembly: GCA_035041135.1. Lineage (NCBI taxonomy): Eukaryota > Metazoa > Chordata > Aves > Passeriformes > Tyrannidae > Platyrinchus > Platyrinchus mystaceus. The sequence continues at coordinate 16,573,291 of JAWWLV010000030.1, forward strand.
CCAGAGAAGCTGTGGCTGCCCCATCCCTGGAAGTGTTCAAGGCCAGGTTGGATGGAGCTCTGAGCAACCTGATCTAGTGGAAGGTGTTCCTGCCCATGGCAGGGGGGTGGAACTGGATGGTTTTTAAGGTCCCTTTAAACCCAAACCATTTTGTGATTTTGTGATCAGTCAGGAAGATATTGCATGGGAAAGGACATGGAACTTCTACACAGGAAATAGTGAATCAACAAAACCCACTAACTAATGCTGAAAATGAGCAAATGCAGCAGCTGTGCTCATACAGGGGAGTGTGATGTGGAAGGCAGAGATGGAGTCCTTCCTCTCTGTGCTCTTTCTTAGGTTTGGTAATTGCACTTCATGAAAGCCATGGGAGAGATCAGGGAGAGCTCTCAGGAATCAGCAGGAGGGAAGAGCAGAGCTGGGCAGGCTGGGCTCTGTCAGTGACAGCGTGGCCAGGGCTGATTCGTGGTGCTGCTCTTCAGATGCAGCAGTGACTGCAGAAAGGAGAATAATAAATAGATTTTGGAGTCTGCAGGGGTTAGGAAAAGAAATCACAGCAATAAAATGCAGCAAGAAAGATTTAGGATAGACCCTAGAAAAATCCCTACATGTACTTCCCCTGGGAGACTGCATAAAGAGAATGTGGAATCTCCATCTCCAAATGTCATCTACAGCAGGTTAAAATATAGTTGGGTCTGATCAAACAGCTCCTCAGGGTCTCTCACAGCCCTTTTTCTCCATCTGATTTTTCTCTTCATGGCCTAAGAATCTGTTTTACAGTCTGAAAAAAAAAATAGGGAGCTGAAACAACTAAATGACAAACCTAGCAGATTTTCTTGGTAGAGTGTTGGTTTTTTTTAAGTGACAAATAGAAACTTCCCATGGGAAAAGTCTGATTTCAGTGTAATCTGATTTTTCTGTGATAAAGCGAAGATCATAAAGAAAATGTGTTTACTGCCTGGATCAGCTGCCTTGATGGTGTTCAGAGGTTTTATTGGATTTGCAAAGTTGGTGCTGACAAAAGAATTCGATGCTGTTTTCTGTTAGGATATTCTTCCTTCGGATCAAAAGCATGGTTAAATATAATAAACCAAAGGTACAGATAGCAAGGGAGGAGATTGTCTCGGTCCAGCATTTCCTGCTTCCCTGTAATCAGCCACTTCATGCTTGTTGTCACTGCTGTTTCTGAAAGGTATGTCATAAGCACAGGTACTCCTGCCCTCTTCCTGCACATCCAGATATTTCTTTGTTTCCTGGCAGCTTCCCCCTTCCTGTGAACCCAGACCTACCTGTCAGGTAGAGAAACAAGGACAACCTTAGCACATGAAAAGGGTTGATCTGAAGGGAGGAAGGGAGCCGATAAGAAAGATGGAGACAAACTATTTGCAAGGGCCTGGAGTGACAGGACAAGGGGGAATGGATTCACACTGACAGAGAGTAGGCTTAGATTAGATATTAGGAAAATATTCTTCCCTTTGAGGGTGGTGAGGCCCTGGCACAGGTTGCCCAGAGAAGCTGTGGCTGCCTCATCCCTGCAAATGTTCAAGGCCAGGTTGGACAGGGCTTGGAGCAACCTGGGATAGTGGAAGGTGTCCCTGCCCATGGCAGAAGGTGGGACAAGATGAGCTTTAAGGTTCCTTCCCACCCAAACCAGTTCAGGATTCTATGATTCTGTGATTTGTGCTGCTTTTCATAGAGGGCTTTGGCAAAGCCATTCCTCATCCTGTGCTTAGCTGGCTCCAATCCCAAGGCAGGTGGAGACACTGGCTCCTGTAGGAACAGGCAGCTGGGGAGAGCTGCGGGCTGCATTGCACATGGGACTGGTGCAGGGAAAAGCTGGGGAGCAGAGCCTGGGCACTATCCCTTCATCTGAGAGAAATGCCATGACAAATTACTTTCCTCTTTCTACCTCCCTGTAATTTTTTATTTTATGTTCACCGTCATTCACTAAATGGGGGACTTTTAGAAGACCTCTGTAACTTCTATCCTTAGCAACATATGTACAGATGTAAGGTTTTGGGCAGCCACCAGTCACACCACTTACTGCTCGTTGTGATGTCTCCACGCTTTCCCTCCTCTCTCACTGTCCCAGAGCAATTAAGAGGAAATTCAGCTGCTGCCTGAATGGACACATTTTCAGCAATCTTCCTTAATTCTTTATTTACTGTAAAATAAGCAGGAAAAAAAATGCAACATCAGTTCCTCTTCCAAGGATGATTAGCTCTCTCATCACATCTCAGACTCTCTCCCTTGCCCTTTCCCAGCTCTATCCCAATTTCTGATGAGCTGTGATGAAAAGCAGTGGGGAAAACATCTGACTGCTGCCCCTGAATTCCTCGAGTGAACACATTTCCGAGGTAACTAGTGTGACAAAAGCTGAGTAATTCTGGACTAGCACTTGGAGCTGAGTGTCCCTTCCTGCATTAGACAAGGACTTGTACTAAGAGAGCTGAAACTTCACTTCTGGATTATTCATAGTAGGACCAGAAGTCATTTCCTGCCAAGCAAAGAGAAAATTAAATGTCTGTTGCTTTTAATAAGGAAGGTTTTTAGCAGTGGGGATGGGATACAGTGAAGCAGCAGAGGGACTGGCTGAGGCAGGAGGAAAGAGGATATTGGAGAGGGTGAAATAAGTTGGTGTCTGACCCGTACCTCCCTCTTTCAACAGAGCCTTGAACAACTGCTTCAGGAATAAAGTACTCTCTGCTGTGACCACAGACATCAAAATCTGCCCTCACAGTGAGGGGATCTCAGAGATCCCACTGACATTTCCTTTTGATGCTCTGCACAGTTGAACAAACAGTTCACAGGTCTGTGCAGCCTCGGAGTTACACCTGAGGGAGCACCTTCCCCTGCTTTTGGAAAACAAAGGAGGTGGGAAGGAAGATGTCTGTGTTGCTGAAAAGCTTTAAGCCAGCTCTGGATAAATGAAAGGTGCAGAGGGCTCTCCCAGTCTTTCATCCTGCCCTTGTTCACCTCCACCAACTGGAACCCAAGTTGGAACAGGAGCAGGAGGAAAAGGAGGAGGAAGAAAGGAGGAGGAGGGCTGAACCGCTGCCCCAGGGGGAAAATTGGGGCCATGCTTGTAATTCAGAAAGGCTCATCTGGCTATCTCTGCTGAACAGAGGAGAGCATCAGCTCAAAATGTCATCTCTCGACTGGAATCAGAATTATACAGAAATTATTTTAAAAAAAAAGTGATGAAAGCATGATGCACTGCCTGGGGTACAGCCCACCAGTGCTTCAGCCCATAACTGGAGTCCTCTTCACTTCCTTCCCCTTTTTCTCGCTCATTTTATATTTGCCTTTAGACATGAAGAAGGTTAGGTCCTTATTCCTGAGGCAGGAAAGAGTTGTATTTCTTAACAGAATACGAAATTTGGAGCTAACCAGCTTTGGTTAATCCCTCCAACTCTGTCTCAGCCTCCATCTCTGAAACACACACGCTTCTGACTGCCTTTGTCCTCCCTGTTTGGCCAGTTCAGCAGAGTGCTCTGAGCTGTACTGTCCCAGTCAGGGGTTGCTGTTATCACTTACAGCTGACTAAAACCCTTCCAAAAGAGTATTTCCTTTGTTACAGAAAAGCAAACAGGCAGGAATTTTGAATAGCTGTTCTCTGCTCACTGGTGGCTGTTTAAGAGGGTTGTCTTGGCTAAAGCTTTGTATTTTTTCTGACCTGTGTAACAGGTCCAGGTGGGACTTCCTGAGAAGGGAATTATTCCCTGGCATATTCTCATTTACTCTGAGGGTTGTGAGGCCCTGGCACAGGTTTCTCAGGGAAGCTGTGGCTGCCCCATCCCTGGAAGTGTTCAAGGCCAGACTGGATGGGGCTCAGAGCAACCTGGTCTAGTGGAAGGTGTCCCTGCCTGTGGCAGGTGGTTTGAAAGGAGATGATCCTTAAGATCCCTTCAAACCCAAATCATTCTATGATTTCTGTGTTCCTAACTCTCCACCAAATCAAGTTTGTGTCCCTATAATTGGAGCACCTGAGAGAATAGTGTGAAAAAAGAGGTAAATGGACCAAAAAAGAGACAGCCCAGAATTCTGAAGCTCAGACCATTCACGTCTTTGACATCATTTAGGTCACAGCTGTAAAACAGCTGGATAATTTTTGGTGTGTGAACAGTTTAAGTGCCTCATGGTCCCCATGTAAAGGCTGGAGGAGTAATTACCCAAAGATTGTTACCTGTTTGGCTTTTGCTTATGAACAAGAGCCACATGAACCTCCAGAGATGCTGCAGAAGTAAGACCAGTTTGGGCAAGTTAGTTCAAATTATGCCAACACATCTGGGATCTCCAAGGTCAAGGATAGGACGGATGTGGGCTAAGGTCCAAAATCCCAGTGAGACACATGCAGAGACCATGATTTTTGTAAATTTATAGTCCATGTGGCTCTTGATCACAGTGAAAAGCCCTACCCATAACAAGCTGCTCTGCAAGTCATGTAGTGACCTTGATGAGCCATTGTAGTAACAAATCCTGCAAAAATGCTTTTGTGCATCAGTATGGATGTTAGAAAAGATCTCGGAAGTCAGGTGTGCAGGCAGGTTTATTACAGAAGATCCAATCAGTTATAAATCCACATTTAACTTTAACAGCCAAGTGCAGACAGTGTGACCTTGCCTGTTCCTTCCCAGCCTCTGCTGTAAACCATATGCTCCACAGTCTTTTTTTTTAATGATTATTTGTCCTTTATCACAGTTGTTTTAAATTGTATCGTGTCTGTAGGAGCTTCCAGAGGTAGAGGAGAATGTCAGGATTCTTTCAAGGCAGAACCATCGTGCAGCAACGTGCCAGGAGGGCAATTTTCTGCACCCTGGGCAGGAGGCAGCTGGTGGGCAGGGCAGCTCTGAGAGGGCAAAGGGCCAAAGGCTGCACCAGGGAGATGTCCCTAAGGCAGCCGAGAGCAACATCCCTGTCATTTCCTCATCCTGAAAGTCAGTGAAGAACAATTTTGCTAATAGAATAAATGGAAGCATCTGATTCAGTTCACTGTAATTACAGGAGCTGTTCTTCATGAGCATCTTCCAAAAATCTGGAATTTTTATGTATTAGGAAGGATCTGAAAGGATTGGGCATAGCAAATAGCTCGTGTGCTGCTCAGGGAGAGAGGTGATGAGAAATTTCAGTGAAACATAATTAAACTTTCCTTGGCTCCATCTGGAGAAAAAGACAAGTGTCATCCTGAAGAGTTTTTCCAAGAATGACAAATAGGAATGAAAAAAAGAGCAAAATGACAAATCATTAGTTTTGAGTGCCTGTGAAGGTTTCCTTGGCTTGGGAGGCTGCCAGATCACTTTGGGGACCAGCAGCCCCCACTGATTTGCCTCCCAGCCCTGGGAAACATTTCCAGGGAGTGTGAAAGAAATGTCTCTCAAGCAGTCATCAGTTTTTGTTTCAAGAGCAGTGACAGTTCTTTCCTCATATGCAGGCTGCTTTTTGGACCCTTAAGTGCTGCAGTTTTGGGTGGAAGTGGTTTGAGACACACCTGGAACTTGTTTCCCAACAAGAACATTTACGTTCGGCTAATTTAGTACTTTGCAACTTCTTAGGACAATTATTTATTTTTTCATTTAATTTATGATGGACTATGTGAGTAAAAGTTGGATGTTTCACTAGCAGGGAAGAAAGTAAAATATGTATATATATATAAAAAAAGATCCTTTGGCAAACACCCACATCAAAGTTTTAAAAAGCAGTCTCAAAATACTAAACTGCATCTGTAGGCTGCAACTACTCCTCCCCCATTGTGTATCCCTGCATTCCGTAAAGGGAATACAAAATGACAAGAAATCACAATAGCAACTTTTAAAGCCACTTTTTGGGTTTTTTATAAATAGCTACACTTAGACCCCATCTGATGAATATTCATTGCAACAAGGGTTTGGCATAAGTACTGAGACCATGAAATAAAGGAGCTTAAACAGGTGAAAGTAAGGGAATATTAGTGAAAAATGCCCCAAAGTAGCTTGCGGATTAAGAGGATTTACAATCCTCCTGGCCAGCTCTTGCCCTGCATCAGATTTCTGTCCCAAAATGAACCCATGAAGGACATGTTCTATTACATATTTTTCAAACACAAAAGCTGAGAAATTTGAGGTCTTTCCCGAGCTGGTTTATCTGGTTGTGACCAAACCTTTCTCTTGTTTAAAACTACAGAATTTCAAAATAAAGACCTTTATTGATGCTGCTTGTGCCTTGATGCCAAATTCCCTTTCCAGTGTCACAGACCATCCCATCCAAATATCCCTGTAGTCTGAGCATGTTGCAACCTCCAAACTAATTTAGCACAGGAGGAACATACCATGAGTCCAGGTGAGCTCAAGAATAAGGAGTATCTCACTCCCAATAACTATGGAGGGTAGATGACTGAATGTTTATACTGGATCATTTTAGAAGTAGATTAATTTCAGATTAAGAAATATAAATTATAAACTTTGCTGACAACATTCATATTCTTTTCTATACTTATTTGTGAACCAATCATTGCAATTTTTTGTTGCTGATGCTGCAGGTATTTTTGTTAAGTTCCATGGGACATACAAGTCACATGCTGTTGATTCCTTTGTGTAGTTGAATTATCTTAGTGACTAACCCAGGTTTACATTGCTAGTCCTTGCCATTGTAAATTCAGAACTTATTAAGTAGTGCACAATATTCAGTTTTTAAAATTTTTGCTCTTCCCATGAGCTTTCTTACCAATTAATTTATTTGCTGGAATTTTTACTGCCAGAAAGTCAGAGATTCTTTGTACGTGGGATTAAAAAGTGGAAATTTCAAATCTTCTCATAAGCAACACGAGAATTGCAAAATGCTTTCAAAATGGTTTTTAGAAGTCTCTACTGAAGATTTCAGAATGAACTGGAGTGGGGCAGTCATCCCTGCTTGGGTGGTGAGGGATTGGGAGTCTGCGCCTCAAGAAGCAGTGGCCAAGTGCAGCCAGGGATTTAAGGCCACCTGGCAGCATCAGCTTCAGAGGGGCTGAATATGAGCTGGACCTTCCAGTCCCTGCAGGAAGCAGTCCAGAGAGACTGTGATCCTTCAGTCTCAGCAGGTCACCAAGGAAGAGGCCTGGAAAGCATGCAGGGATGGACCTGCCAGAGAGACTTTTTCCTGAAATGCATGTGGCGGGACAAAACATCTGGTATTTGATGGTATTGGTTCATTGCCTCAAAAACATCATGTTCAGAACCTCTCCCCCAGCCTTCTCCCAGAGCTCCAGGGAGTGTAGGATCCCCAGCACCTCCCTTTTGGCTGCCTCAGTCCATACTTCAAGCTCTGCTGATCTCAGATGAGCTGGTGGTTTGGGCAAGGCAGTGGCTGCCACATGTGCTCAGCACCCCTGTCCATTGCCCCCTGTTACAGAATCACAGAATCAAATAGGTTGCCAAAGACCTCCAAGACCATCGAGTCCAACCTATGACCAATCACCACCTTGTCAACCAGACCAGAACACTGAGTCCTGTTGTTTCTTGAACACCTCCAGGATGGTGACTCCACCTCCTCCTTGGGCAGCCCCTTCCAATTCCTGACAACCCTTTCCACAAAGAAATTCTTCCTGATGTCCAGGTGCATGAGTCTGACTAGAGCAGCTGGTGACACTGGGGACTGCTCACAGCTTTGAATCAAGGGTGAATGGGAGATCAGTTCTGTAAACACTGCCAGAGGAGAGTGGATATTATTTATTTAGAGCGATAATGCAACAGCAGTGGGTTAATCCAACAGTCATTAGCAACGGGTCATGCTATAATTAGGAGTCTGGTGCAGTTGGCTACCTCTTACTGAATGCCACCAGTAAGACATCGAGTGTCTGGGGTAAGTAGGGGCTTAGTTTGGGAAGCAAGCGCTTTCAGGCACAGTTAGGACTGCACGCAGATCTTTTTCTTTGCTTCCCTTTATCCCAGCAATTAACGTAACACAGGGCTCTAAGTGGCACTCGCTGCTTTCTGAGTTGCATGAAATCTTGAACAAAAGCTCTAAACAGCTCTCTTGAGTAATTAAATCTCATCTGAAAGAGCTTGAAGTCTCAGGGGGTACAGAGGAGTAGTTCTTTTCTCTCCTCTTACAGAAGGGGGAAAGGAAAGTTCTGCTCCTCAAGCACAGGTTTATATTTTCAATGGGTGTTTTTTTCCTTCTTCGTGCTATTTTAAGAAACAAGTTTCCAAAATTCTTTTGTTTGAACATCAGAAGTTTCTCTTCCTTAGACAGGCAGTGAGATTCTGACACCTCATATGTGAAAGGGAAGAAAATACCTTGATCAGATAACTGCATTCAAGGGGTTTTGCTGAATCTTCCACTGAATGATTTGCTCTCTTTAAAGAATGAAGGACTGAAATCAGTGACTAGAGGTGGCAGGTAACTACTGGAAAAATGCCACGCACATCACTCTGGATGCAGTACTCAACCTTCACACCTTGGATGCTCCTGCAATGCCTTCACATTGCAATTCAGCTTTTCAGCCATAACTTTCTCCTCCATTAGCCCGACTGTCTGAAGAGACTCCCAGTTTTGCTCCCTGTTTATCAGATCAGCTCACAGATCATCAAATTAGGGAATCACAGAATCATAGAATGGTTTCTCTCACTATAGTGGGTTTAACTAACCGAGAGTCTTGTATGGAGTTGGTATTATCCTGTATCAAAACTTCATGTAATACCAAATCAAATGCTTTTCTGAAATCAGGGAATACAGCAACTTATTACAACAGTATTGTTGTTATCACTGAAAATATCAAGATGGTAAACTTATTCTCCTCTAATTCCCACTGATTTGCTGAATTCTATTCCCTGTCTCTAATTCCTGATGAATTGTATTTTTATAAGCTATATTATTATTATTGTGCTCGATTCAATCTTCGATTGATAGGCTTATAATTACCTGGATTATCCTCTTTATTAATTCAAAATATTGTCAAAGGTTGGACCTGATGATTTTGGAGGTCTTTTCCAACCTAAATCATTCTGTGATGCCCACGTAAAAGCTCTGGATAAATGCACTCACACTCATTCTTTCTCCTTCGTGATAACATCTGACGAGGGAATAACCTGTAGAATTGATGCCTGGTCCAGGGTACCTGCTGCTCCAACAATCTCATCCTCAGTGGGATGCACATCCAAGGGTCCCTCCAGTATGACTAGAAATGATGGGTGAAGCCTTCTGCATTCAAGTCCTGCCATAACTTCAGTTCCTTCCTTCACTTGGGAAGCTGCTGATTCTCTGCAGAGCTGAAGTAAGCAGGGGGATTGGGAAAATTGCACTTCCCAGCAGTACAAAGCAGGATGCCAGTACCATCCTTTCCCCACGAGGGAAGCAGTGGCACTTGGTACATCGAATACAGCCTGACAGAAACCAGCCTACAGACATTATTCAGGGAGTAGTGGCCTGAAACGACCAGAATTTGAAAAATACACTTGTTCAAAGTATGTGTGCTGTTAAAAAGAACTGTTCTCTGAAACCGTTGAAAATGAGCCACATGACATCTCATTGTTGCCAGGTGCCTGGTGCCAGGCACAGTGTCTGGACAGCTTGTTTTACCTGGAGAGTCTGGCTGATGAGAACTCACAGCCCACCTAAGCATGTCCTATCATTCTTGCTTTGGAAATAACAATTTGCAAGCAGCTTGTCCTGTGAGCTCATTTGCCCTTTCGCCCCTTCCCATCAGGAACTCCATAAGGCTCACAGGCTCAGCCCACCAAAACACAACCTTCAGGGTCACAGCTCCAAGTTTATTTTGGTTTCTTCACTTTTAATGACCTGATAAGGATTCAGTAATTTGGTAATTTAATTTAAAATAAGTTGAAAACATCAGCAGCATCTTGGAAGGTGCTGAGCTCAGCATAGTTTGGCAGGGAAGGACAATTCCTCCACATTCATGCTTCTTAAACAGGGAAGGACTGGACGCAGCTTCTGCCCAACCCCTGCCCATACATCTGCCCTGACTTACAAATACTTGCTCTGTGATGGGATCACTTACTGCTTCCACTTGGGATGAGGAACTGGCAGAGCCTGCAGCAGGAGCACAGGCTCTAGATTAGGTGCCCTTGCCCTGCATTTCACTGCTTTCTCTCAATAAAGGTGGTGTGCTCCTTTTGTTCCCCTCTGACCATCACCAGAGCAAGTCATTGCTGTATTGCTGCAATTTCTAAGTATCTATAGTCATCTTTTAAATTCTTCCCTGTGAGGGTGGTGAGGCCCTGGCACAGGTTACTCAGAGCAGCTGTGGCTGCTCCATCTCTGGAAGTGTTCAGTGCCAAATTGGACAGGGCTTGGAGCAACCTGGGATAGTGGAAGGTGTTTCTGCCCATGGTGGGGGGGGTGGGGTGGGGGGAGGTGGAAGGAGATGATCTTTAAGGTCCCTTTGAACCCAAACCATTCTGTGGTTATATGATTTCAAAGTAGTTCTGTTACTGTCATGAAATATTTGGAGCAAACTCTTCTGTATGTAACATCAGAGCCTGTGTGGAGGGAATGTATTATAGCACATTCCCTCTTGCATCATCTCAATCTTTTTAAAAAGTAATTCATTAATTAGCCTTTTGACTTTCCCTGATGGCATCAGCTTCTTAAGCAGAAAAGATATGATGGCTGTGCACTTTTTATATTTTGTATGGAAGTGGAGGATCACATAGTCTGTTGGGGACTGTGATTATTTTAGCTTGATGCTCAACTAACTGATTTTTTAAGTGAGCCAGAGGCAGCTCAGGTTTAAGATGAACACTCTCAGCCAGTTTTCTCCTCAGGAGCTGTCATCCTTTAATGGAGTGTGAAGAAATGGCAGCAGAGGCATGAGTCAGTTGGGTTGGTTACAAGTATGTGCAGCTCAGAGCTCTGGGAATTTTGTCTCTGCTTCACTTTCTAAAACGTCCTGTGGATCCACAGCATTTCCATCCCAGCACAGGGGCAGCAGAAACCTGCTGGCTCTGATCTGCCTGTGGCAGCCAGGAAAGGAGATGAGAAAAGCAGAATGTGATGCAATGTGTTAAACCATGTGGGACCAGCATGCTCGCTCAGGGATGGCTCTGCTGGCAGCAACTTCACGCGTGTGTGAGTTCATTTGGTTTAACCTCCCAGTGTAGAGAGTTTGGGGGGGGGTTGTGTGTTTCTTTGTGCTCATGACAGCCTTGACAGGGGTCACGTGGGAGTGGGTCTGTTGGCACCCTTAGGCAGGAGTGGGGAAGGTCTGTGCCTGGAGGCTTTCACACAATAGGTTATAAATTTCCAGCTAAGCCTCTGTGACAAGTTCTCTGCTGCAAAGGTATTCAGACAGATGCACCCCAAAGCTTCCCATCAATGGTGAGTTTGGTCAAACAGTAACAAGGAATCTTTAATGCCTGAGATTTAAAGCTTCACCTAAATCTTTTGCACAGCTGAAAGCACAGAGGTGTAATTCAGCACAACTGGACTGATTTCTTAGTCATAGTTACACAGCAAAGCAAGATACCCAGCCCAGGAGATACTCTTGTTTCTGCTGAAGTTCAGGTGTTGCAGAACCGTGAACACACTGACTGGTGTGACCTGGCACCAGGCTTCAAACAGGAGCTTATTTCCTGCTTGCATTTCACAGCCACAAAACCAGCTTATGGCAGCAATAAAAATAAAACAGAGGAGTTTTATTCCAATACGATGAAGTTATACCTGCAGGTGGGGAGTGGAACACGTCCAGCACACAATAACCTGTGTAAGAAATTGGGCAGGAGTTGAAGGTAGTGCAGAAGGTTATACTTGAGTCCTCCCATTGCCCTACGGGTGAATCCCAGAGCCCACAGTGGTGGCAGCCACAGAGGGCCCCTCTGCAGTGAGGAATCTTTCCTGGCTCGCTCATCCACTGGGACTCACATTCCCCTCCTGGGCCTGGGTGATGCAGTGCTACCCAAGTGGGTTTGCAGCAGGAAAGGGACCCAAACGAGAGACAGAAACAGGTGAAAAAGCTCATCTGCACAGCTGGCAAAGCAAGGAATTCCTGTATTGAAACGTGGTCGCTGGGGGTGACTCTGGGCTCTCCCTGAGAGGTTTCAGCTCTCTGCCCAGGAGGGATATGGTTCCTTTCAATGCTCTTTACCTCGGCTGTCCCCAGGTGGCAAGTGCTGTGTTTTGCTGATTAGCAGAGCCCAGAATAGCACAGCAGTGTATCTCTGTGATAAGATGGATGTCCATGGCAATGTGCATCTTCCATGGCTCATTTTCTGCTTGCTTTGGAGCAGGGAAGCTTTTTAAACAAGAAGCTGGAACCTAAGGCTGCTGAAACCAGAGGGTTGCCATTGAGTGTTCTGGTCTAGTTGGCAAGGTTGTGATTGGTCAAAGGTTGGACTTGATGATCTTGGAGGCATTTTCCAATCTAAATAATTCTGAGTGCCACGATCACTTCCCATCACTGCCTGCGACAGTCTTGCTGGGGTATGAGCTGACCACTGCCAGGGGAGCACCAGGACTTGTCCTTAAAGTTTCTTTGCAGTAGGAGGTCACTATTCTGGCTAGTGATTTATTACAGGCTTGGTAAAAGCACAGATCCTGGGTCAAGTGTAGACCTGCTCTCAGGGTGTGTGCAGCTGTCTGCAGAGGCAGAGCTGAGTTGAAGATGGTGCTGAGCATCCCATAGCTCCTCCAGCGAGCTGTGAGTTACCATCAGTGCCACCACACCATGTCAAAGCTGAAGGATTTCCATATTTACTGGCATTTACACTATACATTTCTCTGCTGTGTAAAAAACAACGATTTGACTGCAGGCAAAGAAAGCACAGCTGGTGCCTTTCTGGGGCAGTAGTTTCCATACCCTGTGCTGCTGTGAGAAGAAGAGAAACTGGAGAGTGTGTTTTTAGGAAGGAAAAATCTATGGTGAATTATGGGGAAGCTTTATGATATGTGAGCAAGAAAGTGACATGGTAGCCCTGCACAAATCCCCATCAAACACAGGTGGTGACAAAGGACTCAACAATCCCTCTTGCCTTCAGTTGTTAAGTGATATCTCTTACTGTGTTATGTCTCTTTTAAAAAAGAGACCCAGGATCCTACATGGGATGTTTCTCTTGGCTTCCTATGCTGAGATTTGATAGTGCAGTTGAAGGCTTGGAGCGCTTTGGTTACCAACTGGCAGTAATTGCCAAAGGTGAGAAGCAGCGAGCTGTGAAATTTCATAACACCACTGTCACAGCAAATAACCCCTCAGGTTTTATAGCTGCTTTCTCTCCTCAGACCTCTTACACAAACATAGCATAGTATAGTCAAGGGTCTTGTACAGATGTCTCTGCTTTGGAACAGTCACCCTTGAGCAACCCATAGAAACTTTACTGCTGTAAATATTTGATCCAGGAGAACAGGTAGGCATTGCTGCTTCCCTGTGCCCTTTCAAAGGGAACAGCCCTTAGACTGTGTGGTCTGTTAGTATTTTTTTGGCACTCAGATGAAATTTAAACTTTAACATTTGACAGCATAGAATACCTTGGTGCAAAGCTGAAAAGGCACAGAGGTTACAGCTCAGAGCTGTGAGGGCCAGGCTGGCAGGAAGAAAAGCCCGTCTGTCTGCACACAAGGTCCTGGCTGCTGCAGTGACCCAGGTGCCACCCACTACTTCTGCATCCCTTGGAATCATGTGAACCCATTAAACTCGGTGCCTGTGGTTTGGGTTGTCAAGCCAGAGACTTTCTCTTTGAGTTTAAAGAGCTCTTTTGAAAAATAACCCTTCAGCAAAAAGGCATTTCTTCTGTATTTGTTATTTAAAGCTGGACTCCATTTTATTTTTTCAGATGATGTGTCATGGCTATCTTTTAATTTTTCTGTTTAAGTAAAGTGCTACATTTTAACCTCCTGGAATGGTGTTTGATTAAAATTGGACCAGCAATCTGTCTCTGCTGACAACTGAGGGACTTCCTATCAGCTTTGTCCTTCATGGAGAGAAAAGAGACAGCAGTGACAGAGGACAGAAAAGGCCAGAAGTGCTGGGGGAGGGGGCAGTGCCTTTGCCAGAAATGGGTGGTGGGAATGAAGCCATTTTATCTGGGAGCAGATAAAATTAATCACTCTGATATTTCTTATTCCTCAAGTGTTGTCTTGGGCAGGATATTCTCTTACAACACTTGGATGGTTTTGGGCTGCTCTGCAGTGATGATCAAGAAATTATCTTTGGATTGAGGTGACTGTCACTTCACAGCATCAGTTTAATGTGGCCTGGGAAAATCTTTCCAAGGTAGCCTCTGCTAACAACTTCTTTTTCTCTGATAATAATGAAGATTGAGCAATGAGAAAAATCACAACCCCAAATCTGAAATGTGGTGGGAATCAAGCAACAGCTTTTTTTATTCAGTCCCAGCTTCAAATTGGCAGATGTTCACTACAGAAACTGAGAAGCCTCTTGAAATCACAGATTTAGGTAGTAGTAGTAGTCTTTATTTATGTTAGAGTGATTCTTCTTACCTCAATCAAGAATCACAGGTACTGGATGAGAGCTAAATGACTCTCTGTACTTCCAAGAACTTACACTCTGAGATGTGGAGGACAGCAATTTCCAGGGGAAGGCTAAACAGGCTTTCTAAATGTCTGCAGCATCTTTTGCTCTGTGTTATTCAACAATGTGTGTCTGCCAGGCTGAAATCAGAGGCTGCACCAAGTCATCATCACCGCACACCATACTCTGCTCTAAAATGACAAAGCTGGCAAAGGAGGGCAGGAATGTTGTTTTTTTTTTTTTTACTTTACACTTATAAAGAGAAGAGTGAAGTCAGAGAACTTTTCTTCACAGTCCAGTTCTTCACAGAGAGCATGAGACACTCAGAAACTGAACTCAGTTTATTTTTATATCCCCCTCCCTCCTCTGTGGTGCAGCAGAGCATGTCACAAATGGGTAATTTAAATCACTTAAAGAGTCATCATACCAAAGGCATTAGCAGAAGTGGGTTTAATATGGTGTTGTAGAAGTGCAACTCAACAAAATTTGATGGCAAGGTTCACTCTATTCCTTACTACAGGGATGAAACATCCAAAGGAAAATTGAGTTAAAATTGAGCTGAAATGATTTACACAGTGACCAGAGACACAGAAGGGTAAGGGAGACCTTTCCATGGAATTGGGAGGTTCAGGGTGGACCCCCTTCCTCTTTAAGCTCCTGATGGAGCTTAGATGTGGCTGTGTCCAATTTTAGTCTCTTACTTGGACAAAGGTTTATGTCTAATAGAATTGGCTACATGAATTTCATTAGTATTAATTCAGCAACTGCCAGTCACTCACTGAGAGTCTGTGATGAATAAGGGGGGTCTCTCAGCCTTGGGTAAGAAAGGATCTCAGTCTCAGGTAAGGAATCTCAAGCCTTGAGAGGTGTCCCAGCTCAGGGGAGATCACCTCAAGGGAGGGCTCAGAGAAGCCTCACTTAAGCTGTTGTATTTAAGGAATAAGGTGTTTGGCTCCTAGTCGAATTGCATACAATGGGAAAGGTAGGCATGGGACTCGGTGTACCCACAACCTTCTTTGTTCCTTGATAAATGAGTCTTGGAAAAGCCACCCGCTATTTATGTATTAATTGCACGATGGTTGTTCCAGGCTGATATGCATCAGTGCTCTGACATATGCTCATATGTCACTGTTCTCCTTTGTGGGTTTCCTGGAGGAGTTCTTGGCCCAGCTCCTGCTCAGGCCTTTACCTCCTTTGGAGCCTGTACCAACCTGTTGTTGGTTTGGTTAAGGGTTAGAACACATCTATCACAGAGAAGAAGGGACAGTGATATCTGTAGGTGAAAGGAAATGGGCTTTTCAGAGTGCTCAGTCCACCTTAGATGTGGCTTCATTTAGGGTGTCAGAAGTGGTGAAGCAGCATAATCCAGCACTGCAGGAAATGGGGGTGTTAAGTTTTCCAGGATGACTCAACGCTTCTGTTGTCACCAACTCAGCAGTGACAGAAAGTGGAACTTGATGGGGGTTGTGTGGGATAGAAATAAATTGGATGAAGAATGTGTCAGTGTCTCACTTAATTGGTCCTTACAAGGAAGATGGTGTGGCCACTGCTGTCATCTGGTGGGACATTTTTATCTCTACAGAGTAGACCAAGGCAACCACATAGAGCAGGTGAGTTTGTGGTCCCTTAAGAGAAAGGGTTACCTGTTGGCACCAGTTAACTCCTTATGGTCTCTGACAAGTGAGTTTTTTCTCAATACCTTAAAGCCACTGAGTAGCTGTCACAGCAGCTTGTGGGGCATTTTGTACTATGGAAGAACTCCAGAGCAGGAGCACAGGAGGGAGTGGTTTTTTTCACCCAAATTAAAGTTGGAGGTCAGGTCTTAGGGACACAGAGGTGACTTGATCAGAATCTCTAGACCTCTCACCCTTGTTTGCAAGATACAGCAGTAGTCTTTCAGTCACCAGATTCCAGAGTGCCCTTAGAAACACCAGTTGAAGGCTGAAAGTGCACATAGTGGCCACGTTCTGTGTGTTTCCACCCTCTAATAAAAATATCCTTTAGACTTGAGTAGGTTTTGCTGGCAAAACTATGTATAGTCTGTACCTCCTGAATTACTGCTCATGGTAAACACTGAGCCAGGTCTGGAGAGTGGGGGTTCATTTGCATTGCAAACCTGGAATGGTATCTAGGAAGGCTGAGGCAGTGTTATTACAGTCTTCTCTTTGAAGCCAAGTAACCAGAATGGCATTATTTGTGTCTGAGTTGATATTAACAGTGCCCTGGTGGTGGCATTATCCTTGGCTCTCTAGAGACTCAACACGAGGAGCAATCAACAGCCTGGAGTGCTCAGAAACTGAGCCTGTTTTTTCCACTGGATTAACAGCAGCAAATGCACAAACTCATTATTAAGATGGTGCATTCGTTTCTTTGGAGTCATGATGGAGTCTTGATAGAGTTAAAAATCCCATTAATATTTACATCACTTAGTGTTACTGGAAGTAAGCACATTTATTTTAACTCGAGCTGCAAATTGTTTAGTTCTTTGTAATTACAGTACTGCTATTAATTATTCATAAGGTTGTACAATATAGTGTCACAGGAAGCCTGTTTTAATTTAGTGGTAAGTCAATGTTTTAGTTTTGTGTAAAAACAGAAACTAATTTACCAGCCCTTCTTGCTTGTGTTTTCCCAGACGGGCTTTGCAAACCTTCTTCAGCTGCTTCTATTTAAACTACTTTCTGTAGTTTTGGAAGTTTAGAAGTTACTGGGAAAGTCTTAGGTGCAGTTTACAGGGGTGCAGGTGATTTTGAATGGTCACAACAACCCTCTACAGTGCCCAGGCTTTTCCAGGCAAGAGTGGTTGGAAAACTGCCTAGTGGGAAAAGATGCTGGTTGACAAATGGGGTCTGTGAGAGATCCTGTAGCTTATACCTCTCCTTTCTAACTCTCTCTTCTGCAGGATGAGGTCTCTTCTGTGGACATTGAACTCCCAGCTACCTATGCCTACTGCCTGTGATGGAAGAACTGGATGTTAATGTGAGGTAGGATAAATGACACAGCTCCTTTTGTACCACGTCTTGTACAGCTGCTGAGCTGCAGAGGGGCAGAGGCCCCATGGTGTGTTTGTAAAGCTGCAGGATGGTATTTTCTGTTTGCTTGGAGATGAAGGTCTCTGCTCATGTAGCAGTGCCTGGTTTGGGGATTCTTGGAGCTTCTGTGAGGATGTGGTGTCACCCTGCTATGTGTTTAGGTGTCAGATAGACAAGTCAAGGATTTCCTTGCAGTAGGAAACATTATGAATTTTGCAAAGGCTGCAGTGTGAGGTTAGAGAGACATTCCTGGAAATTTTTGACAGTTCAGTTTGGGACTTGTATTTATCACAGCCAAGGGAGGGTGGCAGACCTAATTTTATCTAATTCTAGAGTAGAAAAATAAATGACCCGCAAGTATTTCCTCTTTATATGTTATTGAATTTTTTAATTTCATGTGACTTGGTGATTATTATTGGGCACATTTATTATAGGCAGTAGGTTAATGAGATACTGTCAAGTGGTTTGAAATGAAAAGTCAAAACCTTAAATTGGTTAGACCAATCTGGAGAGGCCAAACTCTGCTTGTCTTGGGCACTTGCCAGTGTAGGTTGCAATCGTACCATGCACAGGGTGTAAACAATGGCCTTGTGAAAGATTGATAAAGCCTTCTTAGACCTTTGGTAAGACTTTCACTGTATCTCTACAGAGCATTCCCTGCAGCCAGGAATGAAGCGGAGCTTCCTGTCAGCGTGACAGCCCCTCCTTATCTCATAGGAGTAAAATCTGACTCCCTTACTTGTTGGAGCACAGGTGACTCTTACCTACACCAGTTCTGAATGGGGTCTTGCCTTTCCTTCCCACTTACTGCAGTGCAACATGTTGGGAAGTTGCATTTACAGCCAGGACTGGGTGGACACAGCTGTGGTTCTGCAGCTGGAGTTCTCATGCTCTTGGGACAAGGGGAAACCTCTGCTATGTGAGTAGGTGCTTCTGAGTGTGGTCAGAGCTGCCCTGAGTACTTCACACTGTATGAAGGGTTCTTGCTTCCTTAGATGTTGAGGAGAGGTTATGCTCTTGAGAAACAAGCTTTGGAAAAAAATCACAAGCATGTTCAGTACAGGTAAGAAGCTTTTATAAAACCCTTTTTGTTGTAGCTGCTGCTGAAGGCAGAATCCCTTTGCTATATCAACTATGGAGAAACAATGTATTATTTGATTTTGTCAGAGCAGGAATTGCTTTTTATTTTTAAGCCGAGCCCCTAAACCAGCTGAATTTTAGATTGATGTTAATTGCTTCCACACTTGGCTTTATCAGCTTTAGTTTTCTCAGTTTGTTGCTGGAGGTATTTTTGTGGCTTGGAAACCTCTGAAAAGTGCAGAGCCCTCCAGCAGTACTGTGTGGGGCTCATTAATCTTACCTTGACTTTGAGAAATGAGAAGCAAGGTGAGGGAACAAGGAATCAAATTGGTTGAATTAGTTGTGTTTGTTTTGAAGTATAGAAAAGATCCCATTTTTTAACCTAGCCACTGTTCTCAGAGCCCTTGTACAGAGGCACAGTGAACACTAGTTCTGACCTTCTTGATCATATGCCCTCCTGAGTCAAATTGCATGTTTGAGTGAGTGCCAAATCTGGCATCTTGCTGTGTTGGTCCAAGAGGCTCCTTTTCCCTGTGGATTGCAAGAAGTGGAACTGTTGGTTGCTGTCTCTAAGATGGATTTATTAGCTGTAGGTGGTACAGTGTCAGGAGGGCTGATGGCAGAAAGAGGCAGAGAGGGTCTCCTCTCTCTATCCAAAGCTGGGGAGAAACAGGAGCAATAGTCATAGTGGGAGAGAGAGGGAACCAGAGACATCCCTGGAGCCCCAGGGGTGTCCTAGGAGAGGAGTCTGTGGGTGTGCCCTCAGTCTCCCCTTGCTTGGGACACTGGCAGCCAGTCATGAACTTAGTGCTGGGCTGGGAGGCAGGACAGGCAGAAAACTGGGCTGAAAGATGTGACTGTTTGGACAAGGAAGAAGCTGTGCTGAGTGGTTGCAACAAAATAAGCATCATATTTAGTGACTCAAAGCATAGAAAAGGGAAGGGGGTTAGGAAAAACTTGTGTGCTCTGAGTGCCCTGTCAGCGAGGATTCATGGAAAGCAAACAGCTTAAGATTCCTCCAGCGGTTTGCAATAGAAGTGTTTATTCTTAGATATACACAAGCTCTTTTCAAAACCTCTCCAGCTTCTACACTTTGAATCATTAAATCATTGTTTATCTCAAGTTCTTTAATCACATTTCTGTTTAGGTGAGAAATGGCAGGCTATCAAATGTCATTTAGCAGGCAGGAATCAGCCTAGAGCTCTCTTCCTAGTCCCCTTTCCAAGGGAAGATCAACTCTAATCCTCCTGTAATACCTGCAGCATCCATCCAGAAAGGGATTTCCTCTTGCATTTCTGCCGAGACAAATGTACTGCTTGAGAAGATTTTTGAGCCCTGTCTCCTCCACCTGGTCCCCCGTCAGGGACAGTGCAGTAATCAGAGGAGCACGTGGGTGAGAGCTGAGTGCTTTCATCCCTTGGTGTACAAGTGATACAAAATCCCGATTCACTTACTGAGCTGATGTGGTTGAGTGCACCTGCTCCTGAGGATAATGGCAGGCAGTGCCAGAAAAGAGCAAAGTAAAATGCTACAGATCCCTTGAGGCAAGATTTAATAGTACTGATTTACATCAGCTGTAGATATGACCATGTATAAGCTGAATGAAATAGGGCACAGCCCTGGGCCCCTCACAGAAAGGACACTGAGGGGCTGGAGCATGTCCAGGAAGGGGAAGGGATCTGGGGAAGAATCTGGAGAGTCATTCCTATGAGGAGCAGCTGAGGGAACTGGGGGGGCTCAGCCTGGAGAAAAGGAGGCTCAGGAGGGACCTTCTCACTCTCTACAACTCCCTGACAGGAGGGGGGAGCCAGGTAGGAGTCAGGCTCTGCTCCCAGGGAACAAGGGACAGGACAAGAGGAAACGGCCTCAAGCTGTGCCAGGGGAGGTTCAGGTTTGACATCAGGAGGAATTTCTTCACTGAAGGGGTTGTCAGGCATTGAAGGGGCTGCCAAGGGAGGTGGTGGAGTCCCCATCCCTGGAGGTGTTTAAGGAATGATTGGACGTGGCACTCAGTGCTCTGGTCTGGTTGACAAGGTGGGGATCAGTCACAGGTTGGACTTGATGATCTTGGAGGTCTTTTCCAAACTAAATTATTCTGTGATATAAGGAGCCAGTTGAAAGATAGTTGCTGGGTTTGCCAGGTTTACCCTCTCTGTGCCTGGGGTTGCTGGGATAATCAGGTACAGAAGGGACACTTTGAAAGGAATCCACAAGCTGGGAGCACTAAAACACACGGGGCATTTCTGAATCTGGAGCCACAGACTTTACAGAGCATTTCCCACCAGCCAACTCTAGGTGCAAAGAGCAGGGGGATACAGGGAAGCAAGGCACAGTAAAGAGCCTCACTTTCACATTTTTGGGCTACTAGCCAAAAAATCCTCAGCAGCCAGAAAATCCTTGGAAAAGAAGTTCTCTTTCCTATAGCCCAGGCACTGCTCCACCAGAGCAAACGCTGTTATCAGCCTGGGTTCACATTGTTCAACTTTTTCTCAGTTTCTAGGGAAACACTTTAAAGCACTATATTTATCGGAATGTCTTTCCAAACACCTCCGCCAACACTTAATTAATGAAATTTTTAAGCCTGGCTCCAGCTTCTGCAAATTAATAGTGTGCTCCCTTACAGCAGCTGTGGAGCAAGTGAGACATGGATACTCTCATAAATAAGTTGGAGGGTGCAGAGGCAGAGGGGCAGCTCCTATTTGTCTGCATGTGCTCAGCCCCCCAGGGAGGTGAGGCCATCACACACTTCTGTGATGTCTTATCTGCTTTTATTACTGTGCCCTGAGGGATCTGTGCAGATGAAAATGTCCTGGATAAAAAGCTGGGCCATAAAAATGAACTTTTTTGTGTCTTTCATCAGATCTTTAGCCTCAGTGTCTCAGCACAGAGTGGCAGCTAGTGAAGAACTGGAAAAGGCTGTGGAAGGGTGTGAAAACCATCCAAAAGACTGGGATATCCTGGAGCAAACATGGCTCTAGCACTTGGCAAAAAAGAGCAGCTGCCTAGAAAGCAGCAGGTTGCCCAGAGCAGGAAAACGGGCTGGACCTTGTTGCCAGCTTTTCCCATGCCAGCTGCCTGAAAGGGCAGAGCTGGCACCTGCAGTGCCAGGGGCTTTCCAAGACAGCCTCCTGGACTTCTGAGGGCTGACCCTCAGCATTAAGCAGGCAAAATTCAGTTTGTCTCCATGTTTGGGAACTCTTGAACCAGTGGTGCTCAGGGATGGTGAGTAAGGAAGCTGGGAAGGGGGTATTAGGGTGGCTGGAGAGCCAGGACTGCAGCAAAACTGGAGCTGTGCAGGAGATGCTGGACTAGATGAGATGTGTGGGGGTTCATAGGGCACCGTGAGTCACATCGACAGAGCTGGGGTTCCTTCAAGAGCAGACATGATTTTATGTCTCAGAACCAAAGGGGATTGGCTGTAGGGGGAAATCTAGTGGCTCTGCTCTCCTCTCAGTGAGTTAAAGTTCCATGAGCTGCTTTTGGAGAAGTGCAGAACGACAGTCTTGAAGTCCTGGTGAGACATCTTTTCTGAGAATGTGGTCTGGGGAATGGGGCTGTGGTGCTGAGTGCTGTGGTGAGCTGTCATCTACCCCAGGTGGAATAGTATGTGCAGCTGCAGAACGAGACCTTTCAGTCACTGGCAGTAAAATCATAGACCTATGGCACCCAGCAAATCAGGGTGTAATTTATTTGCAAGTGATCAATTTTCAAACTTAAACAGATTTGTAGAATCAGCTTGTGCTGAGACAGCTGGGAGAGGCAGAGCCAGTTCCCAGTTGTGGATCGGACTTGAAGCTCACAGAACCTGTGAGTGCAATGTCCACAGCTGATGCCCCCAAGAAACCTCTAGGTCATTTCACTCCTCTATGGGGAAGAACTTTTCTCCCTTTGCATTGCTCTCTTCTCCAGGAATGACTGTTTCTAGGAATCTTTGTCAAGGGCTTCTGCAGATAAGCACAGCACGACATTCCTCCTGGAAGCTCTTGCCACAAGCTTAAAACACAATGAACAAACACTTCCAGAAATTCTTAAGCTGCCCTGAGAGAAATGTGCTGGTAGTGACTCCTGGGTGGGATCTGGGTTCCATCTGGGCTGAGTGTCTGCATTTAACATCCTCAAAGCAGTTCTTTGTCCTGCTGCTTCCCCAGGTTGACCTCCTCACTTGTTTATTTGAAGTGAGAAATGTGATGAGGCTTTTGTGGAGAGTATTCAGAACATGCACTTAGCTGGAGATGTGAAATGAGGTTTAAATAAAACAAGAAATTTAAGTGTTCTGTTCTTGAATCAGGGACTTTCCATGTCCTTGCTTGGAAAGGACACCTATCTGGAGCCTAAATACACAAGCGAGGGTCATACAGAATGAGCTGGTGAACACGTACTCAGGGGCTGGAAGGTTTCTGGCTGCCACCTTTGGAATTAGCTTTCAAAACTTTAGTCTTTATGGCAGAGCTCAAACTGAAGTAGCAGAGTTGGAAATAGGTAACATCTCAAAGGTGACTTCTGTCCCGCCTGACTGATGTGTTTTGTGTTGAGTACAGTGTTGGGCAGTTCAGAAACTGTTGCACTGGAGAAGTGGTTAAGGAGATGCATCATTCCCTGGGGACGCCACTCAGTCAAGTATTCAAGGGGCACACACTGTGGGAGCTGAACCCACGAACTCCACCATGAACCCCCAGAACTCCTTGGGACATACAGTTCTGTGTTGCCTTCAAAAAAAGGAGTGAAAGTACCTTCTGCTACCATCTGATAATGAATGAGCTGGAAGCTGTTTTCATGTGGGGTGTCTCAAATAAAATGTGTTCCAGAAATCAATGTATTAATTTGGCAATGTCTGTGCCAAGTCTTCCATTAGCAGGGGTAACACCAAGAAACTCTCATTCCTCTAGAACCTTGAAACTGGGAAACCGTCCAGGAAATATTAGAAGTTAGACAGGCAATAGCTGTATTTGTCTTTTATTGTCCAAGGTGTAAACAAGCAGTGGGACAAGTGCACAGTCTGGATATTTTAATATACAGCCTGATGCCAGGACTCTTCAATTGGTCCGAACTAAGTGCCTCTCATTTAACAATATTTTCCTAACTGCAAATATTGCTTGAAAAAGCAGAGCAGGACCTTCATGCTTTCAGATTTGAAAATCTTGCAGCTTCCCTCGCTTTTGGCAAAGATGGGACCAAAGGCTTTCTCTGACTGGAAAATGAAAACTCAGTACAAGAATGCTGATAAAGAATTGCCATTATGGTATTTTGATAAAGTGTTTTCTTTAGGGAAACAAATCTATGGACTTGGGGTGGACTTTTTTGGGTTTCTATTACAGGAGAAGTTATAATAAGACAGGACAACAAACGCTTTTAGCCCAGGAGCAGCAACTCCCTTGAAGATTTGTGAACTTTGAGATCAGTCTCAGTGCACCCCAGTTTTGCAACTAGTTTTTGCAAGAGGCGTCACACAGATTTCTGTGAGAAAATCTGGGCACTTGGAGGATGTTTAACATGAGTCTAAACCTTGATTTTTTCACATTTTTCTGCATCAAGTTACTCCTCGTTTCTAAACTACTGAGGTAAAGCTTGAGACTGTCGTGTGTGTGTGTAACAGTGCTGTTTCTTATGCCTCTGCGAAGTAAAATTCTTTTGTACAATAACCAAATTACAAATATTCTTGTTCAAAAGTACATACTAAACCGTGTCTTCAACGTCTATAGAATATGGAAGGGAGATGAATGACAATTAATGAGAATACTGCTGGGAAATAAGGTGTTCCATCACATCAGCTCTTCTCAGTGTTCCTATGTGGTGTTTGTCATTGAACATGAAGTCTTCCGAATGACATGAGATAGGCAAGAGCCACATAGAAAATAGAAGATAATCACATTATAATTGTGGAATATAAACCAATAGTCAGGATTATTTTTGTGCTTCTTTTATCATCCTCTGTTTGTCACTAAACTGACATGTAGTTTGGTAGATGCAGTGGGCTTACTTCTGAGGAGCAATTCTAATTAGGCACTGATCAAGACATTTCTGATTAAAGGCATGTTTGATCTTTGGTTTTATTTTGCATTTACAAAGGAGAAATGATTGTTACAACATCACTGCTGCACTTTGTAGTGAGTCTAAATCTCCAGCTATGCCTAAGTCAGAGATTTGGGTTTTTCATCATTGCAGAGTATTTGAAAACTTCATTAAAATACTCTTGCCCTGCAGAGAATCACAGAATCCAGGAATGGTTTTGATTGGAAGGGAACTTAAAGCTCATCCTGTTCCACCTGCTGCCACGGGCAGGGATACCTTCTACTATCCCAGGTTGCTCCAAGCCCCGTCCAACCTGGCCTTGAACACTTCCAGGGATGGGGCAGCCACAGCTTCTCTGGGCAGCGTGTGCCAGGGCCTCACCACCCTCACAGGAATGAATTCATTTCCAATCTCCCATCTAACCCTGCCCTTTGTCAGTGTGAAGCCATTCCCCCTTGTCTTATTACTCCAGGCTCTTGTAAATAGTCTCTCTCCATCTCTCTTGTCGGTTCTTTTCAGGTACTGGAAGGCCACAGTTAGGTTACCCCAAAGCTTCTCTTTTCCAGGCTGAACAATCCCAATTGTCTCAGCCTTTCCTCACAGCAGAGCTGTTCCATCCCTCTGTCATCTTGGTGGTCTCCTCTAGGCTCACTCCAACAGGTCAATGTCCTTCCTTGCATATCTGAAAAGTATTGTTATGTTTTTGTGAAAATAAAAGGGAAATATTCAACATGTGAAGGGGACAGTTGGAATAAAATTTGAAGACTTGAAAGTACATTATAAGGAACAAAGCATAGTGCCAAGGTGCTGCAGACTCCAGGTGGATGTGTAAGGGTGTGATCTGTGGTTGCATAAGAGCTCTCCTGTGATAGTTGTTTAGTGGATGCAAAACAAAGTAGTTGCAGCAGGTGCCCTTCATCCGTGTAAATACTATGCTCTTAATCTAATGCTAATTTCAGAAGTTAATTTTAGCTTATATTTAAGGTTGCAGTCTAACGGGTTTTGAGGATTGTACGTACATACATCAGCCCCGCAGCAATATCTGTTCATATGTGGGTGTAAATTATGTAACACTTGATCTGCTGCCTGGGAGAGAGCAGAGCCAGGGTTTTATCCTTCCCTGTAGGAAAAGTAGAGACAGACATGTCTGCTGAGCTGCCTCACTTCCCTGCAAGGGGAGAGGCCCAAAGGCTTAGGCAGTGCCCAGAGGCTCATCAGGGCTGGGTTTATTTCCTACCTCATGTCCCATGTAACTGTGCAAACTGCTGTCTCTCTCTCTCTGTCTCGGCCCTTCATCTGTATGAAAATCATGATAAAGCATCACATTGTCCAGGATCAGTTTTCAGCCCCACATCCAGTTTCCATCCAGCAAAGGGAAGAACTGCTGCTGCTGTCAGCTAAGGAGAGTGTATGAGCCAGCTGAAAGCTCATTTATTTCTGGGTTTGTTACTTGGAGCCCTCATGCCCTGTTTTCAGCCTGTCTCTGGGCTCTGCCCTGGTGCAGCTTCAAAGTCCTGGGGGGCAGTTTTTGGCACCACAATATAAAATATCTAAAGCAGTTAGAGACTGTCCAAAGGAGGGGCAGGAAGATGATGAAAAGGGTCAGGAGGGGAAGCCATAGGAGGAGTGGCTGAGGGCACTTGGCTTGTTCAGCTGGAGAGGAGACTGAGGTCAAACCTCACAGGGCTCTGCAGCTTCCTCACAAGGAGCAGTGGAGGGGCAGCTCTGTGTGATCAGTGACAGGACCCCAGAGAACAGCTGGAGCTGTGTCAGGGGAGGGTTAGGTTGGATATCAGGAAAAGGCTCTTCTGCCAGAGGGTGGTTGGGCACCCCAGGGCTGCCAGAGCTCAAGGAGTGTTTGAACAATGCTCTCAGGCTCCTGGTGGGATTGCTGGGATGTCCCATGCAGGGCCAGGAGTTGGACTGGATGATCCTTGTGGGTCCCTCCCAGCTCAGGATATCCCCTGATTCAGTCTCAGAGCCTGAGGTATGTGCAGAGATGGAGCCATCACTCTGGTCCCCATGTCCCCGAGGTCCCACAGTTTCTGGCAGCCCCAGCACACACCTGCTTCCAAATGGGAGAGCTCCGAGCATGTACTGATTGACTGTGCAGCCCCCACACAGCAATTTTTAAAACATTTAAATAGCCTGTCTTCTTTGCTTCATCTTGACAATTGGTTTTAATCAGTATTATCAGCTGCTTAAAACACTTAATTCTCTCAAGCACTATAACATTCAGCCTCCAGCAGATACGTGGAGCGGAGGTGCAGGATTGGGGATATTATCAGGAGTTTTGTTTCAAACCAGCATAAAAGGAGAAAAAAAATCATCCCTTCCCTCCCACCCCACCACCACAATTTATTTTGGTTTTTTTTTTTTTTTTTTAAAAAAAAAGCACTCAAATAAACTAATCATATGACCGAGTTATTTTGATATGTGGAATGCTGTTTATTTCTGGCTTGTCAATACTTTAATTAATTTCAATCTGTTTCTAAAACAGAAGTGAAGTGCATAATTGACTTGAATCTGTTAGGAGTTGTCCTGCCATCTGCATGGTCTGAAGTGAAGCAGCACAGGCAGTGTAGCATTTAAAGGCATTAGAGGAAATTATATGCTTCTAGATTAATGCTGACTTCTGATTAATATTTTTAGATGGCAGTAGAAAAGAATATGGTAACAGCTGGAAAGCCATAGATCAAATAATATCTTCCCTATTGTCTTGTTTCTATACTGAGACACACATTGTCAGGTTTACTCATAAAATAGCTTATCTTGATTTTTAAATGTTTAAGACTCAGCCTCTGATTTTATGCCTAGGAACAATCAGAAAAGAGGAGAGGCAAATGACAGGTTATTTGTAGTTAAAGACCTCCATGAAATATCACGTCAGCTTGAGTTACAGAGGGAAATGCTCTGGCCTGGTTGAAAACAAAGCGAACCAACATCTTCCATCTATTCCCTGTATGCTGAGGGCACTGTTAAATCAAGAAGAAAGCTCTTTCCTAGGCTGCCCCTGCTCTCACCTTTTAATCTTCTTCAGTGAAAATTGTTAGGAGGTGCTCTCTACAGTCCCTGCCTCCCTCCAGGAGATGCTCCAGGTTACCTGTGCAGACAGTCATTTCCCTCCAGTTCGGAAAAGGGCCATCCAGCCACCTTTTTATCAGCTGTGCTCCTCTGTCCCCAAAAGCAGAGCATTCTTTATCCAACTCTGACTCGCTTTCTCATCTCTCACTCCTGCAGGAGTATCTGTGCAGTGCCAAAGGTGCTCCCAGTACTGAGCTGGTTATCAGTGCTTTTTGCTGCTGTGGTGGTGGGGAGGTCAGGGTGTGATGGAAACCAGAGCCATGTGTGTGCTCTGACCAACATGACTAATCTATGTCATTTAATTGCTTCACAAAATATGCAAAAGCACTTGAGTTCATTTAAGAAAGTTGGAGCGTTTACAGGAAAGTGGAAATTGAGCTTGAAAAAAGAATTATCCTTTTTTTTCCCCCTTCACTTTAATGGCTATGCAGAAGAGCCTTTTAAAAAAGTCCATATGTGGGTTTTAACCATTCATTCCACATCAGTATTTCACCTTTTTCCTTAAGTGATTTCTATATTCCTACTAACCAACAATCATTTTGCCTGAATCTCATTTCCTCGTAATAGCAAACCCATCAATCTCTGCTGTACTAAACAGGGAAGCAAGCTTGGAAGCCAGAGCACTCAGATTTGATAAAAGATGTTATGCAAACCATTGATTTTAATTTACAGCAATATCCACTTCTTCCATTATTAACAACTTTTGAATTACTAAGACTGAATAATTAACAACTATTTCTACTTGATGATAGATTATCCAAAAGGCAGATGTACAGCCACACAGCCCAGATGAACATCCCTCCTGCACCCCTAGTGATGCATATGCCCATTTAATGTTCCCCTGGGGAGCAATGCAACATGGCACGAGAGAAATACTCTCTCTGCTTTCAGAACTATTATCAGAACAAACGTTCCACTGGTAAGAGTGTCAGTATGTGTTCCTGGTCTGCTGGTCTCTGCTCAGAGCCCTGGGCTGTGGCCAGCCAAGGCAAGTGATGCCACCAGGATGCCACCGCCCTCAGGGCTTAAAACATCTCCCTGTTCCTGCCTGAAGTCAAAGAACCCATCAGTCTTCAAGCAGGGCAACATCTGGTGAGATGTGGCTCAGGGCTAGGCATTTGCAGAGATTGTTTTGATGAGTAAAAACTCAAAATCTGTGCACCAAAGCAGACCCAAGGGGCGGGGGGTAATTCTCTCCAGTGTGTGTTCATGTGCACAGCTCTGGGCAGCTGATGAGGCTGGAAGGGAGGGAGGTCTCTGTACAGGGCAATAGGCTTTTCCCCTGGGGAGGATGTCCCCTTCCAGGGCACTGCATGCTGGAGTGAGAAGCCCCATCCACAGCTGATGGCCAGCTCACCCCCAGTGTGGCTCGGGGATGAGGGAGCTGTCTCTCCCCTCTGTACACGCTGCAGATACAGATACAAGGTGCTCAAATAACACAGCGATGAGAATTGTTTAGGAACAGCAGAAGGACGGGCAAAGTTAGATAAGGCAAAATATAAATCTAACTCAGCCTGGCTCTGTATAAACTAAACCCTCATCATCCTCTTTGCTGCTGTGCCAGCATGTACGTGCTGCACGCTCACCTGGGAGGAAGAGGAACATCTTTTGTGGGTGCTATTCAGTGTGGTTTGACATTTTGTTTCACAAATGCAGCCAGGTAGCAGTGTCAGCCTATTGTGAAGGTTATTTGGGCAGGCACAATTGCAGCTCTCAGTGAAGGTGCCTTTGATCCCATCACCCCATTGTTCCTGAGGCTTTTCATCCCACCTGGTACCCAGCTAGAAGGGCTGTGGCTGAGACCTGACTTTGAAATAGTTTCTTTTCCATTTCCCTTCAATTTTCACAGTGTCTTTTTCTGCTGATGAACATCACTAATGAAGGCTCTGGCATTCAGCTGTGCCAAAAATACTGATGCTTGGCCAGTGTCTGACCCTCCCCAGCTGTGCAGCAGCCCCTTACAGAGGAGAGCACACAGTGGGCCCCGGGTGGTCTGTGCATCCTGCTGTGCATGGTGCCCACCAGCTGCTCACCCTTTTCCGAAGGACTTTGCTGCAGTGCAGGTTCATGTGTCAGCAGCTCCCATCTTCCTCCCTCCCCAAACCTCTAATGCAGGACTGAGGAAAACGAGTTTTTTTAGATCAGATGTATGTGGAGGTGGATGGGAGAGAGAGAGAGTGATTTCTAGCAAGAGGAAGGAATGACATCCTATTCCAGGAGCAGCTGTTTGGCCAGTTGCCAGTTCTGTTGGGTGAAAACCTTGTAGAGAGGTGGGATACATCCAACTGTCCACTCTACGTGACATTTATTAATCTCTTAGTTTTAACACAGGAGATTATCTGGAATTAAAAGGTACCTGTGCTCTCACAGGTGAGAAAGCCTGACAGAGTTAAAAGTGTTTGGACAATGCTCTCAGGCACGTGGTGGGATTCTTGGGGCTGTTCTGTGCAGGGACTTCCATGATCCATGTGGGTCCTTCCCAATTCAGGATCTTCTATGATTCTCTTTCTTATAATACCCATACAGTTTCACATGGTTTGGAGCCTGCACATATCTGCATAGTGCTGGGTTTTTCTGTGAAACTGGTGTGAATCCAGGGCCTCCCCTTTCCTCTTCTTTTTTTTGCTCATAAACATCTTCACCTACCTGGATGAACCTATAGCCAGTGATGTACTGCCTTGTAAAACATCAAAAAATAAGGAATTCCTACAATATTGTTCATATTCGATATGAATAATCCAACATCAGCAGGCGGCAGTCTGCCCCACTGGGGCAACTGGCAGTGGGAAGAAAAGTCATACTCTGAGTGGCTTTTAGGGACAAAAATGGGGATTGTGATTAAGTGGGTGTTCTGCAATGCAGGCTCAGGGTAAAGTCATTCTCTAGAACCTTCTTAACATGGCACAGGCAGGACTTCAGCAGCCTCTAATCATTTATAGCTTTGCCCAGATCAGGACAATTCAGTGAGATAAAGTGTAAAAGCCTGGAATGTTATTTAGTAAATAAAAAGTGACCCCAGAGGCAGTCAAGGTAAAACAGAATAACAGTTCAATTTTTCAATTACCTGAACAATCTCTCAACATTAATCCTGGGTGTTGAATACCAGCTCCGTACGCTGAGAAGAAATTTCCCTGCTGAATTAGTGTCAAGTGCTGCTCTTAATGCCAGTTTATTTCTGGCCACACTTGATAAGACGAACAAACACCCATTCTCACCTGGGTAATGTAATGGGGAAAGTTACACAAGCAGGTGAAGGTCTAGGATGCATTTCATTCTAGATACATAATTACAAATAGTTTTAAGGGAAAAGGGGCTCAAACTTTTGTAATAAAACCAGTTTTATGAGGAATTGGAGACTTTTTATTGCATGCTGTGTATTACCTTCCCGCTTTACAGGCTCTGAAAAAAACTCCACCAATAATTTCTTTGAAACATTTAGCAAACTATTTCTAGAAATGCAGACCTAAAATATGTGTTTTCATGTTATCCTTCCTTTTTCTTTTCTTCATTAACTGAAAGAAATTTTTGATCTCAGGGTAGGGGAAAATTTGGCATGCACTGGTAGAACATTTTATTTCCTTTTCCTAATTCTGGAAAAGTTACCAAGTGAAAAAGAAAAGAAAGATGCCAGGCTTCCTCTTCTTTTGTGGCAGAGTGAAGGAAGGAGAGAACAAGGGAAAATATTATGTTGAAGATTTCAAAATTTAAGATGTAAAATGCTCCCTTGAGGAAAGTTTGAACCCAGTAGTTCTTGTCCTATCAATTCAGGAACTGTAGTGACAGAAGAAGGAGCAACCTGATGTAGTCAAGGTGTCCTTGCCCATGTCAGGGAGTGGAATGAGATGGTCTTTAAGGTCTCTCTCAAGCCAAAAAAGTTTGTGATGCTATGACAGTAAGACCTTGGGGACAAAAATGAAAAAAATGACAGAAAACCAGAATAATTCTGCATGGAAAATGACATTATTTACTGGCAAGTAAATAATAAATGAAAACATTCAAAAGAGAATGAAAACATTCTTGTCCAGAGGCTCTGAACTGGACTGCCAAAAATCAGGCACAGCTCACTCCAGATCTCATAAATGGGCTCCTCCACCATGGTGGCTCATCCAGCTCTGGGCAGTGGGCACTGCAGGCATCCTCCACCTGTAGCCTTTGTGCTGGTGGATGGAAATGGATAGAAATGGACATGGATAGAAATACTTTTTGTTTGGGGTCTTGGTGGGAAGGTCTCGCTGTGACAGGCACGGGAGGCTGCTCTCACCCTCACCGACACCGGTGCCCGTGGCTGGAATTGCCTGGGCCGTCCCTCCCAGCGCTGCTGCAGCTTCTTTTCTTTTCTCTTTTCTCTCTGTGTGCTCCCCAGTTCGAGTGAGGGCTTCGGCATAGCGGAGAAGATCGTGCTGCTCACCTTCATCTCCTCCGTCATTCTGATGGCCATCCTGGGGAACCTGCTGGTGATGGTGGCCGTGTGCCGGGACAGGCAGCTCAGGTTAGCCCACCCAGCCAGCCACTGCTTGCCCTTCCCCCGGGAGGAACAGGGAAATCCCCCATCTAAAACACCCCATGCCTGCAGCTGAGGGCATAAACTGCCGCGACAAAGGGTGTCTGGCCATTTCTGGCACCACGGCAGTGTCAGACTCACACTGGCCTCACACATCCCCACTCGCATTTGCACCCCGGTGGTGGGATCATTTTAGTATCCATCCTCGACATTTTTAACATTCTCAGTGTAGAAAACCAGATAAATCAGCGGAAAACAGAGCTAAGCAAAACTCCTTGGAGAAGCAGGTTGGCCTCTACCCCTTTTTTCCATCTCATGTTTCCTAACAAGCCCATCAGAAAACCACGCAGATTGAGGTCTGGTTGCAGTTGTGCTGCACTGCCTCAGCTTGGCAAATGTTGCCTCTGATTTTGCGGGGGGGGGGGGGGGGCACAGACAAAATTCCGGTTTCCCGGTTTTGAGGTTGGTGCGAACCC